>VDFB02025265.1:0-11842 GCA_007258455.2 Sequoia sempervirens
GGGTTATCCCGTGAATCAAGCTCAGTTGGATTCGAGGATAACACCAATTGAAGATGTTACCTAGGAAGGGCCTGAGATCCTAGAGCATCTAAATTTGCATTGCTTGGGGACAAGAAATTCTAGGGAGGATTTGTCATGTCCCTTTTTGCTAAAAGTCAGTTACATAGTGGAATCCAGAATTCCTACCATATTCCTCTGTAGGAGCCCATCTCAGTCTACAGTTTCAGATGTAGCATATGTATAAAAGGCCCCACAACATATCCAAAGCTTATGGGAGAAGGATCATCTACCAGGAAGATATTTCCATCATAAGATCAACAACTCAAGCTCAATATGCCAGAATAGAGTCAATTTTGAGATTCCCTCCACATTCCTCCGTAGGAGTGTGCTTAGGTGTGTGGTTCATAACATAGCACCTATTATGACACTTGAACATCATATCCATATCTTAAGGAAGAAGGGTGGGGCAACAAAGAGTTATTTCTATAAGAAGGAGACTACACTAGTTGACCAGAACCCACTCATATTGGATTGAAGGACAAGGCATTGTGAGATCATGTGGAAGTAACGATGAAGTTTCACGAAGCTACAATGGGTAGGGAAAGCATGTGAATAGGTCCATGGGAAGGCACACCTATTCCAAAGGAATCTACATGGTCTTAAGGTTGACCTAATGTAGCATGTGGGGAATTCAAATTTTGGCTTTAGCACCAACTAGGCTCAATGCCAACCTGTTCCTTAACCGAAATTGTTATCATATAAATGTAGGAAGTTAATTAATGTAAGGGTATCAAGTTATTTGTGTCATTATCTTGTAAATTTGGGACACTTGTGTTCTAATTTCTTATGTGGACGAAAACCCATAAGAGTTGTGTTCATTGGACAAAAGCCCAGTGTTCACTAGGATCAGAGGACAAAACCGCTTTGTTTCTTGAGGGAATTTTCATTTAGGGATTTCATATGAGCTTCAAGGTCTTTGCAAGGAGGTTAATACTGTTGTTTGATCTGTGGTGATTTGGAAAATCATTTTGGATCATTGTTTTGAATTGTAGTCAATATATTATTCATATTATGGAGTTCTCACCATAATTTGGTGTAATATTTGTTGTGCTTATCTTGCTATATTTGAATTTCATCCACAAAACAATATTTTCTACAATTTGTATGTTAGAGACATAACAAAGCTATAAGATCTTGTTTGAGACCATAGAGAAGCTTAACAAGTTTTCATACCTTGTCTTCTTTACCAAGTACAATGTATCCCTCTCATTGGGTCATATAGACCTCCTCCTTAAGGTCTCCATTGAGAAAGGAACTCTTTACATCCATTTGATACAACTATCATCCAAATTGTGTTGCTAAAGAAAAAATCATTCTAGTGGTTTTGATCATTATTGTGGGAACAAATGTTTCTTCATAATCAATCTCTTCTTTCTAGGAATAATCCTTAGCTACAATTCTAGCCTTATACTTATCTATATTTCCATCTGCCTTGTACTTGGTTTCAAATATCCATTCACATCCAATGGATTTCTTACTTGGTGGTAGATCAACACACTCTCAAGTATTTTTTTCATAAGAGATTGAAATTATACGTACATAGCCTCCTTCCAAGGTTGTTATTCTAGTGCTTCTTTAACATTATATGTTTCAAAGTTATAAACTACTAAACTTGTTAGTGCTAGATATACCTCATTTTGAGCCAAGTTGCGATTCCTTGGTTTTGAAGTGAAATTCTCTAGAACTCCATATAGTTTTTCATCATAAATGGTACTAGTATACCACTCAGGAATAGGTTGTGTGATATTTTGGGTGTTGAATCATATTGATTATAAACACTCCCATTACTCTTCTCATCCATGTTGAATAGAGGAGCACTATTTGAAGTAGGTGATGATGTAGAGGGTGAACTTAACTCACTCTTCTCATAAAAAATGACATCTCTAATTATTTATATCTTCTTTGTGGTATGATCCATAAGTTGGTACACCTTCAACTCAATGCTATATCCAAGAAGAATACATTTCATCAATTTCTCATCAAGATTCTTTCTTTTTTTCTTAGGAATGTGCATGTGTGTTGTGCAACCAAATACATGAAGATGAGAGATAGATGGATTAACTCTCGTCCAAGCTTCCTCTAGTGTGATACCTTCAAGTACTTTAGTTAGTGCACAACTAAGAAAATAAATCATTGTATGCACAACTTCAATCAAATATGCATGTCCCAAATGATAATCCTTCAACATGTTATGAACCATCTTCTTGATGATTCATTTACATTTTTCAAAAACTCCATTTGGATAAGGTGCATAAGCTATAGTTAGTTGACATTGAATTACATTTTCCTTCAAGTAGGTGGAGAAATATGAAATGGTGTATTGCCCCCTTTGATCCAAGTGAAGGACATGAGTGCAATGATTTGTTTATTTCTCCACAAGAGTGTGAAACTCTTTGAGGTAGGAAATGGCTTTATCTTTTGTCTACAAACAACAAAACCTATAATTTTCCTATGAGACCATCAACAAAAAGTTGAAAGTATCTTAAACCATTGTGACTAGGTGTCATGGGTCCATATAGATCAATATACACCCACTAAAAACTTTTTCTTGCACGACACTCACTAGGATGGAAGGGTTCTTGATGTTGTTTTCTAGTGAGACAATTGGAAAAAATAGCACTCAACTTCTCTAGTGAGGGAAACCCTTTTACCATGCCTCTCTAACTAAGAGTAAGAAAATGAATAATGTTCAAGTGACCAAATAGGTGATGTCATAACATAACAAGATCATTATTCTTAGTCACCAAGGCATTATCAACTATATCAACCCTAAACATTTTACCAATTTCATAAGCACTTGCAACAATCTTTAAACTTTTAGATTTATCACAAATGAGGCATACCTTTTTATCATTAATTTTTTCAAATCCAATCTTCAAGTTGTGATCAAGAAATTAATTGATATATAGGATTTTTTTGGTAATCCCTAGCACATATAAGACTTCAATGATCCTACAATGATGGATGCCAAATTACAAGGAAATTTCACCAATATCCTAGATGCTATAGGTTATGTCATCTCCAAGAGAAAATTTACCATGATGGGGTTTCTATGTGAGAAACCACTCATTCTTTCTAACCACATGCTTTGTAGAACCCAAGTCCACATATTAAATTGATTTTGATTGTGAACTATCTTCAAAATTTGTGGGAAAAAACACATACTCCTCTTCTTGAGAATCTTCTTCTTCAACAATGTTTCCATGATTTTATTTGTTCTTTTGATCCCATCATGTATTTCCACTTTTAAATTGCTTATTTTGATATGATTTATTGTTGGATGATCCTTTGGACAAGGATTTGTACCAATAATTTTTTACATCATGTATAATCCTTTCACAAATTGGATACTTTTGAGATCACATGAATTACTAGATTTGGGAGGTGCACCAAATTGTTTCTTAGGCTTCTTGCATTTATGGTGTGTGGTCATTGCACAATCCTCCTCACCATGTTTGGCTTAGAGACTCTTCTTTTTGAACTAGATTCACTGGCTTCTCAAAACTAAGTGTTTGTTTTGTGACATTCAAATTTTTTACAAACACATTATATTTGGAAGGTAGTGCTCACGAAATAATGAGCACTAAAAATTCATCCTCAATTATTTCACCCAATGCTTGTCATGAATCTCTCAACTCAAAAATTCTTATAAGAAAGGATTCTAACTATTTTCCATTCTTCATCTTCAGGCTATGTAGTTGACTCTACAAATTTAGGATTTGATTCTAATTCTTCATCTCATACATTATCTTGAGCTTGTCCCATGCATCTTTGGTTGTAGATGAGTCTTGGATAAAGGGATGAACTTCATCAAACACATTGAGCATGATATTCAATTTTTCCTTCCTATCGGCTTGATCAAATTTTATTTTCCCATCAACATCATTCTCATGTCCCATTATGGTGTCACCAACCACATGCCAAACTTCTTCAAAATCAAGTTGAGTTCTTAGTTCAACTTTCCATGCAAAATATTTATTCTCATGCAACAATGGGAATTGAGAAGGAAATTTTAGAGAATTTTGTACCATTTTGTTAGAAAATAAAATGTTTTCTTATCCTATTTCTTGCCATTCAACTCAGTAGTACACCACAAAGGAGAGTATAATATAAGTAGCTGTTGATTCTCAATTGTGATTGTCCTTGATGTCAAACTCCTCTTTAGTTGCAGATGATTCTCACAAGTTGATTCCTTGACAGTGACAGGTTAAACTCTGAATGGTGATTACTTCTTTGGCAAAGTATCTTTATTAGATACCTTGGTCCTTGGCAAGATAAATTCTTTACTTCATTTTATGTGGACAACTTGGACATTGGTTTTGCAGGATTGGATTTCATTCATTCTAAGGTCTTATGAGTGCTTTCGACAAGACATCAGGTTTGTCACAGCGATTGGGACTCACATGCAGGCATTTATTGGCATAACTTTTGCATAGTCTTGTCGACCCCGCTGTGGAGATTTCATCGGCGTAAGTCTTTTTGTTCGCGGCAAGGTCTTGCCAAGTCTTTTGGTGTCTCACCGACCAGTGGTGGGAGGATACACTTTGGCAAGTGTTGTAGTCTTCGGCATAAGGTCACAATGATGATCATGTGTCACGCCAACCCCATCAATAGGAAATATATCATTGGTAAGACTAAACAAAATCTACTTAAGGTCTCCTCGATATCAACTTGTTACGGCGACTCACATGAAAATGAAGGAAAGGTATCTTCAGTGTGGTCTCTGCGAATGCTCTTGGTCTTGCCGACTGGGTGAAAGGGTCACATCAACGGTCTTTGAAATAACTCATCGGTATGAGTTAGGTTCTTCGGAGAAAGGTCACAGCGAGTTTGAGGGTGTCTCATTGACTGGTGCGGGATATGAATACTTCGACAAAACATTTGTAATCTCAGCATAGGGTCTTGGTGAGAAAAGTGGGTCTCGCCAAATACAACACATGAGATGTCGGTAAGTTGTAATATGCTCGATGAAAGGTCTTTCCGAGATCATTTTGGATACAACGATAGTATATGGAAACATAAAGAGGCTCTGTCGGTATGAGAATTGAATTCTCTTGGCGATCTATTGTATTATGTGGATGTTCGGTGAAACATGGGGCATTCATTGTAACGTCTTCCCTACTTTATGTTGTCTTAGCGATGATGAAAGTTCTTCATGGGGACTTCGGTGTGACATTTGATCATCGATATGACTTTCCACCGATAATCATTTCTCTTGCCGATATGATTTTTAGGGTTTGATGTGCCCTTTTTGGAGGTTGTGCGAAAGTCAAACATGGCACTATATTATTCTATGATCACTCATCATTTCGCCATGATAAATGAAACCCATGTCTTCATTGCTGCTCTCTAACTAGTTATAACGGCTATCAAGTTGATTGGGTCAGTATGGTTGCTATTCTTGGTACAATTTTCTATCTGGAAGCTCGACTGAGGTAAAATGAAATAGTGGGGTTCTATCGGTTACAGTTTTGAATTCAACTTACTCATTGCAGAATTTATTATTTTTGATCATGGGTTTTCTGGAAATGAAGTTTATCTAACTGGGTATTCTGAAAATGAAATTTTATTTTGGGCATTTGGGTGCTCAGCAAAACTGTTTCAAAATGGATTTAAAAGCATTTGATTGTGTTTTAGCAGAAGCATTTTGGTCGTTACCTGATTTGCTCGACAAAGCATTGATTCTTTTTTAGTCAATGGTTTACTTTGTTCTGTCGTTACTTCTGATGACACTTAATTTCCTGACTCTAAAACAAAAAAGACAGGTTACGTGGCTCTACTCCTTGACCATGAAGATTCTTGAAGACTTGGTACCTGAAACAAGATGTATAAATGCATACATAAAAACTCTTTTATGTTCTGGTACTTTTATTGTAATTCTGAGAGTATCTGGGCAGTATGAAATGAATTGTAAACTCTGCATAAGCTATGTATACAAAAGGCAGAGATTTTGTAAAAGGAGCTCTTCTCTATATAATATTTTAGGGATTCAATTTGTGGATTCTTAAGGTATTCTGTAGACAAGAGAATAGATATGTTTGTGCTTTACTGAAAACAGAGTAATCCTCTGTGTTATCATTATTGTTCAAAACATAATTTGAGGGGTTGGTGCTCCTTGAGATTGGTGTCTCAAAACGAGGGGTTGGTGCTCCTTGAGTGGGTGCTTAAAAATCAGCCTATAAGGCATTGTGAACTTTTGTTTAAAAGATTAAGCCAGGAAGGCATTTAGGGAGTGGTTTTTATACCCCATGAGGGCTTTCCATTCAGTAAAATCTGGAGTCTTTTTGTTCTTCTAAGTTCCCTTTGCTTTACTATGATTGTTGATTATTTTAGTTGACTGTTTGGGTATTATCTTTCTCAATTCTGTTTATGAGTGATTACATTCAACTCATGAATGCATTAATCAGAGTATATTGAGATCAAATCTGTGCTATAGTTTTTGAATTTGTGAAAATTAGTCAAATCTATTATAACACTGATTCACCCCCCCCTCTTAGTGTCATTTTAACTCCAACAATTGGTATCAGAGCGTAGGGTCCTCTGATTGGTGTTATTCACCTTGGATTGATTCTAGTTTTGGAGTCTTTTAAATGGCATAGTTTGAAGACGGTGCCTCTGTAACCAGGGCTCTGTTATTCGATGGAATAGATTATGTGTTCTGGAAAATCAAAATGGAAGCTTTTCTTATTTCTTTTGATTTCGATGTTTGGAGCATAGTTTTAAATGCATACAATGTACTAGCCTCTATTCCCATTGATCCTTTTGAGAAAAAGAGGTATGAAACAAATGCCAGAGCTAAGAATGCCATCCTGTGTGGTCTAACTAAAGACATGTTCATTAAAGTCATGCATTGCAAATCTGCTCATGAAATATGGGAAAAACCTGAAACTATATATCAAGGGAATGAGAAAGTCAAACTATCAAAAATCATTACACTCAAACATCAGTTTGAGGAGATGAAAATGAAAGATGATGAAAAAGTGGTTGAATATTTCCTAAGAGTTGATGAAGTTTTCAATGCCATGAAAGATTTAGGTCAAGAGGTTAATGAATTTGATGTGGTCACAAAGGTCATTAGAACCTTACCATCAAAATTTGAATCTAAGGTTTCAGCCCTTGAAGAAAAGAAACACTTTGATCAACTTACCTTAGACAGCCTTCAGGGAATACTTACTGCCTATGAAATGAGAACTAGCAAAACACCTCAACTGGAAAAGAAACTGCCTTTAACACTGAAAAGAAAGAAAAGGTCGAAGTTAGTGAATCAAATTTTTTTGATTCTAAAGAATCCAATTTTGTTAGAAAACTCAAGAAGGGTTCAGGAAGATACAAGGGAAAACTTCCCTTTAAATGTTTCAAGTGTGGCAAAATAGGTCACTTTGCTGCAAAATGTCCCTATGATGATCAAATCTATGACAACGAGACAACTGAAAAACAGCCTAAGAAGAAGGCTTTCAAACCTAAACAAAACTTTAATTTCAAAAAGAAGAAAAGTCTGTTTAGTAAGGATGAATCTGACATTGATTCTGAAGATTCATCAGCTGAAGAAGATGAAACTTTGTTCATGGCTGAAATCACTCAGAAAAATGATTCTAATGCTATTGATATTGAAGAAGGTGTTGTAGACCTTGAAAGTGAACTGAAATGTGCTTTACAAGAGGTTAGAAAACTCAAAAAACAAGTTCTTACACAAGAACATAAACCAGATCAAGTTGTGGTCTCCTTGAAAACTCAGCTTGAAGAAGCCAAAAGAGTTGAAGACTGTCTTCGAGAGACTGTAAGCTGCAAGGATCAGGAAATTCAAAAACTGGAACAAGAAGTTGTTCGGCTTAGGAAGGAAATTGAAAAATATGAAAGCACTCTAAAACTGAATGAGATGCTAAGTAAGCAGAAAATGCATAATGATAAAACTGGTATCGGTTTTGAAAAGGGTGAGTGTTCAAGTGACAATGTAAAACAAAACCCCTCTGCTGAAGTCAAACGCTCAAATCAGTCACATTCTGGCAAAGATCATGGTCAGATTTTAAGAGGTAATAGACCCTCTTACAGCTTTAATTCTTTCTTCTATGGTTATTGCTTTTTCTGCAACAGATTCGACCATAAGGGGAGCACCTGCAGATTTATGAATTCTAGAACACCCAGGTTTGGTCTTAGACAACATTACGGTTTTTTTAGACAGATCAGATGCTTTAAATGTAATACTTTGGGACATTCTGTCAAGCAATGCAGAACTGATCTACAATCTAAACAGTAGAATTTTAAAAAGGTCTGGAAACCTAAGTCTGTCAACAATACTGAGCAATCTATGTTTATTCAGACTGCTTTTCATTCCAAGAAAAAGGACTTATGGGTCTTGGACAGTGGATGTTCGAACCATATGACTAGCGACAAAGGTAAATTTATAAATCTTGAAGATTATGTAGGTGGGTATGTTAAGTTTGGTGATAACTCTGGTATTCAAATCAAAGGTAAGGGTTCACTTCTTTTGAATGAGGACACTCCTATCTACAATGTGTACTATGTGGAAGGTCTCAAGCACAATCTATTAAGCGTTAGTCAAATCTGTGATAGTGGTTATCATGTACTTTTCACTTCGCAGGGATGTGAGATTAAGAACAAGCTTGGAAAAGTTGTTGCAGCTGGAAGGAGGACAAAAGGAAATGTGTACAATCTTCTCGACACATCAAGCAATGACAATAATCAAGGTATGTGTTTAATGGGCCAAATTGAAGAGAGCTGGTTATGGCATAAAAGGCTAGGACACATAAATTTTGAAAATCTGGTTAGAATTAGTAAAAATCAGAATGTTAGAGGTTTACCAGTTCTTGGCAAGCCTGAAAACTCTATGTGCAAAGAATGTTTAAGTGGTAAACAAACTAAAATCAGTTTTAAAACAAAAGAACATTCTTCTTTGAAACCTTTACAGCTTGTGCATACTGATTTATGTGGACCAACCAGAACTAGGTCTATTAATGGTGAAAGGTACTTTATGCTATTTGTGGATGATTATACAAGAATGGTTTGGGTCACTTTTCTTAAACACAAATCAGAAGCTTTTGAAAGGTTTAAAATCTTTTGTAAATTGGTTGAGAAAGAATCAGATTTGAAACTTAAATGTTTGCGATCTGACAAAGGAGGTGATTTCACCTCTCAAGAATTTATAGATTATTGTGAACAACACGACATTAAAAGACAATATGTTGCAACTAAAACACCTCAACAAAATGGGGTTGTTGAACGTAAGAATAGAACTGTAAAAGAAATGGCTAGAACCATGCTTGATGAAGCTAAATTGTCTGACATTTACTGGAAAGAAGTTGTTCATATAGCTATTTACATTTTGAATAGAGTGCAGCTTAGGGTGAAGTCTAAACACACTCCGTATGAATTATGGTATGGAAGAACTGCTTCTGTCAAATACTTTAAAATTTTTGGAAGTAAATGTTTTATTAAAAAGGATGATGATAATCTTGGCAGCTTTCAATCAAAGTCTGATGAAGGTATCTTTTTGGGATATTCAACTCACAGCAAAGCTTATAAATGTCTTAACATAAGGCTTAACAAGATTGTTGAAGTTGTGAATGTTAAATTTGATGAAAGTTTGCATTTAGATGCTGATACATTGCAGGATAATGAGGAAGATATTCTTGAAACTGAATCCAATCCAGAAGAAGCTGAAACAGCAAAGCCTATTGCTGAATCAGCAAACCCTAAAAATGAAAATGCAAGTCCTGAGAAGGTTGCATCAAAAGCTCCTTCGAAGACTGTAGCTAAATATCATCCCAAAGATCAGACTATTGGGGATAAGAATGCAGGAGTTCAAACCAGAAGAAAGGCTGCAAAATCTAATGAAAAGGCACAAATTGCTTTTTGTTTAGTTACTCAGTTTGAACCTAAAAATTTTAATGAAGCTCTCACAGATTTATGTTGGGTTAATGCTATGCAGGAAGAAATTGATCAAATTGAGAAAAATCAGACTTGGGAGTTAGTCCCAAGACCAGATGACAAGAATGTCATTGGAGGTAAATGGATTTACAGAAATAAACTTGATGAAAATGGCAATGTTATTCGCAATAGAGCAAGATTTGTTTGCAAAGGCTATGCTCAGCAAGAAGGTATTGACTTTGGTGAAACCTTTGCACCTGTTGCTAGATTAGAGTCCATCAGAATATTCTTAGCTTATTCTATTTACAAAAACTTTACTGTTTATCAAATGGATGTCAAAACTGCTTTTTTGAATGGCTTTTTAGATGAAGAGGTATATGTTGAACAGCCTAAAGGATTTATATGCAAAGATAAGCCTAATCATGTTTACAGGTTGAAAAAGGCTCTCTATGGCTTAAAACAAGCTCCTAGAGCTTGGTACTCAAGGCTGGACAGTCATTTAATTTCTAATGGCTTTGTTAGAGGAGGTATAGACAGTAATCTATATGTTAAAACTGAAGGTTCTGATATTTTGGTTGTTGAAATTTACGTTGATGACACTATCTTTGGTTGCAATAATGTTATTTTAAGTAAGAAGTTCTCACAACTAATGGAATCCGAGTTTGAAATGTTTATGTTAGGTGAATTAAACTTCTTTTTGGGTCTTCAAATCTCTCAATGTGAGAATGGAATATTTCTTTCTCAAACTAAATATGCTCAAGAGATGCTTAAGAAATTTAAAATGGATGAATGTCATCCAGTTAGCACTCCAATGGCTACAGGATGCAAACTTACTAAAACAGATGATTCTCCTTATTCAAATCAAACAGAATATAGATCAATGATTGGTAGTCTTTTATATTTAACTGCCTCTAGACCTGACCTTATGCATGCAGTTTGTACAGTTGCACGTTTTCAGGCATCACCTAAAGAATCTCATGTTACTGTTGTTAAAAGGATCTTTAAATACATTCAAGGCACTCTTGACTATGGTCTTTGGTATCCTAGGAGCAGTGATTTCACTTTGATTGCATATACTGATGCTAACTAGGCTGGTTGTCTAGTTGATAGGAAAAGCACCAGTGGTGTTGCTTTCTTTCTTGGTGATCGTTTAGTGTCATGGCACAACAAGAAACAAGAATCAATTTCTCTTTCCACTGCTGAAGCTGAATACATTGCTACCACTTCATGTTGTACACAAGTACTGTGGATGAGTCAGACTCTTTATGATATGGGTATTGTTGATTCTAAACCTGTTACCATTCTCTGTGATAACACTAGTGCAATAAATATTTCAAAAAATCTTGTCATGCACTCTCGCACTAAACATATTACTATCAAGTTTCACTTTCTTCGTGAAAAGGTTTTGGCTAATGAAGTCTGCTTACAGTTTGTTGGTTCACAAGACTAGGTGGCTGATATTTTCACTAAGCCCTTAGCTAAAGAATTGTTTGAGAGGCTGAGGCTTCGATTGGGAGTTATCTCTCAATCATTACTTCACTAATTTACCATGCTTTGTGACAGGGGGAGCAAGTTCTTTGACTTATTTACTTATAGCTCTCCTCCATTCTAGATTGCTGCACTGTTACTCTTTATTTGCAGCTGGTACTCTTTATTATTCGTGGTTGGCTTCTCAGTTGTGTTTTATGGCATTGCACAGTCCTCTCTTCATTTCTTTGTCATTGAGGCAAAAAGGGGGAGAATATTTTGTGTTTTGCCATCAAGGACAAAGGGGGAGTTTGTTGATTCTCATTTGTGATTGTCCTTGATGTCAAACTTCTCTTCAGATTCAATTGATTCTCTCAGTTGATTCTATGGCAGGTTAAATTCTGAATGGTGATTACTTCTTTGGCAAAGT
>VDFB02025267.1:0-18232 GCA_007258455.2 Sequoia sempervirens
CATCTAAAATAATCAACAACATGCATTAATTTATGTCAATATTGGATAATACATTATAAATTTCAATAATACCGTGAAAAAAGATGGATGTATCAAAAAATGCCATCAGATAATTTTTTCCTAAGTTAAGTCAAAATTTGAGTACCTGATGCCCCACTTTAGTCGTTGTGTCCTCATTTGACATGACACAATTTGTTTCCATGGCCTCATCTCGCCCCTATAATACACTACATAGTAAATAATGTTTAGTACACCAATTATATCATTTCAACAAATATTCTATCCAACACAAAACCTCACTTTAGACATATATTTCACACTTTAGATGACTCGTCTAGTTGTATAGGGGTCATTTCCAAGTTCACAAATCTAACCTCTATTAGCTATGCACCCACAAAATTGACATGGGATAAGGAATAGATAAAATAGGGAACCATGATTTCTCCCTTAGTACATATGAAGATGAAGTCAATTTAGGATCAATTTATTTATCAAATTCCAAGAAAAATACATCATTTTTCACTGCTAGGCACTAAATTAGGCACACTTTGTGCTTCCTTTTGCATCCCAAACATATTACATTTTTTTGGTTGGAAGTGGCACTAAATTAGGTGCACTTTGCTACGCTGACTATAGCACCGACTACTGAATCAAGAACAAAAATTTAAAACTTCCCATGTCAAGAAGGAAGAGATGATAGGAGAAAAAATCCGCATGAAGGAAGAGAGGAGAAAAAAGGGGAAAATGACGTGAAGGTGGGCTATAAGCAAGTAGATCAGAAATTCGATTTAGTTTGTGAGACCATGGTAAGGTTACAATTTATTTTTTTCATTCCCACAAATATTTTTGTTTGGATTAAATGGAGATTGTGAAGAAAGGGTTTTGAATATTGTTTTGTTTACATGTGAATCATTCAAGTCTCATGTGGTTGCAAAGGAGGAGGGTAAAATTGTAGACATTGCATTATTTCCTCCACATTCAAGAGTAGTGAACACGTTTTTGAAACCCCAATGCCCCGGTTCGCTTATCATTCCCATCCCAAGCTTTCGGTTTCCAATTCAATTTCGGACCTTCCATTAAAAAGTAGTCGAGTGCTTTCAAGACAAGTCATTAAACTGCATCCACCCCACTGCAGCCAGGTCCAGTGGGAACAGAGGTTGGTTGAGACAATACGAGGAAATAGGGCTTTTGAGATGACAACTGAATAATAGATCATTTCCTCAAATTTGTGAGACCTTAAGGCTTAAATTAGCTATTACTAATTTTCATTTATTCTTTTACAGAACAATGAGCTCGTGGTTTCGAATTGATTGTGTGCACACATTCATTTTATTTCTAATCAGCGGATGCAACT
Source organism: Sequoia sempervirens (assembly GCA_007258455.2). Taxonomy (NCBI): domain Eukaryota; kingdom Viridiplantae; phylum Streptophyta; class Pinopsida; order Cupressales; family Cupressaceae; genus Sequoia; species Sequoia sempervirens. Next base: position 1,355 of record VDFB02025267.1, read on the forward strand.
TGAGCATGGGACCTATCTATGTTAACTCTCAATAAAACCACACTCCATGCCCTTTTTATCCCCCAAAGATTACCATTCTATACAGGTGTGCAAGCATTGATTTTTTTACAATACATTTGTTTCATTTTGCATATATTTATATCCTTTCAAATATATTTATATTTTGTACAAGTGAGCAAGCAATTGATTCATAGGCATCTAAATCTAGAAAGAGATTCATTCAAGGTAAAAATTTCATACCTGATAGTTTGTATTTCGTTTTCCTCCACAGACTGGACGAAAATAATTTTCCCTAGGTCGCCTCAAAATGTCAAGCGATAGAGGGAAGAGAACAAAGGGAGCAGACTATGGCCACAATGAGGTAATTCATTGTCAATTTATAGATTTGTAAATGTTTCCCTTGTTTCTTTCATTTTTTACTTTTTATTTTTTTATTTTTAAATTTCAAAGAAGAAATTTATTTGATATATATATATAGGGACATGTGACTGACAAAGATAAAGAGGCATTGGCTTCCATATTGGGGGTAGAGGCAATGAAAAATTTGGATGATGTGTGTTGGACAATGCTTGTCAGATACATAAAAAATGAATCTAGTGAAGCCCCTCAAACATTGCAACCAGATCAACCATGTCAAAGGGAATCAATTGATTCCCCAAGCAATCCTAGATCGAGCAAAATATCCAGGAGGAAATAAGTAACAGTAAACTCTACGAGTGTAGAACATGGAGCAGAGGCTTCCATTGTCCCACCCACTCCTAGGACACAAACTTCTTCCACCATGCCAAGTTTTCATTCTTGCATTGGTACCTACAATACCAAGATCGAATATGATGTGGTTTTAGGGGAAGTCTGAATGACAGATGCTAAAAAAGGGTTTGTGAATAGGTTGAAGGAATCATGCCTTCAACGGCTCAAAGAGCATCTACATTTTCCATTCTCAAAGATACCCATGCACCTACAAAAAGTAGTTATCAATCAAATGGAGACTGAATTTAGCACAGGTTGGTTTGTGAAGAAGCTAAAGCTACAAATGTATCAAAATTGCAATATATTTCGGTGCAACCAAACAGAGAAGATAAAAAAATCCCTCTCGAGCTAAGGCTAAAAAAGGCCAATTGATGTAAGTGTCAAAGCATGGAAAGAGCTTGTAAAAGAATATGAGAAGTCTGAAGCATGGAGGAAGTCTGGTGAGGAGAGTACGCAGGTATTTGAATTTTCTCATAAGATTATATAAAATTTATTAAACAATTTTTAAATTTTATTTGTGCATAGTTAAATTGAATTAGTATATGTTTTAGGACAAGGCCTCCAAGGCCAGACTTCAAAAACTTCGTGCCACGCATCCACCCGGTGGCCGAGAAAAGGTTCTGAGGCCTTGATCTGTAAATTTGTGAGAATATGTTAATATGTTAAATGATATTTTTTTTTAATTCCTAGGAAAAAGTAAATGATTGCATATTAGTGGTTTAACTAGTCCATGCCATGTGTTTTGATAGGAGGAGAAATATGGCCCGACATCAACAATTTTGAAAGGAAAAGGATTACAGGCAAAAGTGGGCCCTATTTTTTGTCACGGATGGAGAATGAGGTATCGATAGTTGACTTTCAATAGCAGTTGGATCATTGTGTTAATATGTCAATTTACATTTCTTGTGTTGAGTTGTTGTTTTATTGATCGTAGGATGAGTTCTAAAGTACTTCTCTGTTGGCCCTAAGATTATCTCAATTGTCCATTATTTAATGTTGAGGAAAAAATATTGTTTTCCTTAAAGGGGTAGTGGGTGACATTCATGCCTTATTTTCATGGCATCTTTTAATTAATGACTATTGTCTTTTAATATCTCTTAAGTGTCCTCATTTTAAGTTATAGGTTGTATCATTTGAGTAACTTAGTCCCATGTTGATTTGATTTATCTTCTTTCTCTCAAACCTTAAGTCTGAGGGAGATGCTTCCTTGGATTCATGTTGCCATTCTACTAAGTGATACAGTAAATGCTGTCATGCCTTCCCTCCGCGATATTTCCATTATTTTAACATGTAAGAATGTTTTGATGCATCTTGGTAGGCATCCTATAGATCTAACACATCCTTCTAGTCTACATCACTTGGTGTAGCTAACCAGCCACTTAATTTGTCCATCTAATTTTTAAAAAGGCAATAAATTCCTATCTTCCAAGTTAAAAAAACTCCATAAATAAAGAAATCAGCAGTAAAAAACCTACAACCTGATTTGATCAACATAGAGAACCATGTAATAATAGACTTCTTAACATTCAAAAGATAAGTGGAATGTCCTTAACACCAAGTAGAGCTATCCAAAAAAGCTAACTAAAAACATAAACGTGCTCGCGCACAAAATGGCCTAATGGTTGGTTGTCATAGAAGTCAAACTACCGAAGTAACAACACTTATCAAGTTAACATATATGCATCATTTGCATAAATAGCTGAACCATTTATGTGCATGAATACATAGTAGAAGGATGTAGATGAACTCAATTCATCTAACTTTATTCCTCTTGGCAGACATTCCTCTTGAATCTCTAATATCAGATGCTCAAGACTTCCCTATAGCTTTTACCTTTCGTTGCCGCCTTTCCTCTTCACTGTTAGACTCGTCTCCTTTTTCCTTATCTACATTTTTGGCTTCGACTTCTAATTCATCCCATGTTTTACCTTCCTCCCCTTCAAAATATTCTTCTTCATCATCCTCATCTAACTCCATAAGAGATTCATCTTTTTGAACCTTCCTCTTGATTGTGATTCCTCTTCTATATCAGGAGGGTTCATATCCTTGATCTAACTCTTCTGAATTATCAGAATTAGAATCACTAGCTTCCATATTCAAAAAATCCCAACCATCTTTAATAAATTTATTTGGATCATCATTAATAGTCTTCAAAATTGGCCGCTAGATCAAGTTCATTCTACTTTCATAATACTTTATATCCATGGAGTTCAATCATTCCTTGATGCCATCAAGCAAAGATTGAGGAATGGCATCAATGCAGAGTAAATCCCACTTGAAGTCTTTGAAAAAAATAGCCATATAAAATTCCTTTTTTCCCAAGTCCTACTCTCTCAAGGTTAACAATCTCAATCTCACTAATAGTGATTACTAAAAATTAATTCCACCAACTCTACCAAAATTTTTACTATAGAGATTAATGCTTGAGGGGATTTAGAGAAAGAGACTCCATGAAAACCAAGCTCTCTAAATGGTATATCAAACTCTAGTTCAAAATATTTTAGGATAAGGGTTGCTCCCATGGCTCTCTTACTCACTTAAAATCCTTGAAACTCTCCATTGATTTTATTTTCCATGTCCCTCTCTTGTTGTTCTTCCTCAATTTCCTTCGGGATCATACAGTGACCTTCTTGACCCTCCTAAATTTTGGACCACATCCATTACCTCCACATAAAACTGGACATCCTTGGTCTTCTTGGATCCCACACCATGATATGGTTATGCAAATGAAAATGAAGCAAAGTAATCATCTCCTTCTCCACTAGTTGGAAGAATACATGCTTAATGTTTTGATACATGATATCATCTCTCTCTTCTGCTCTCATGGTTGAATACTAAAATCCATTATGGGTAGGCCCTCGAGGAGTTCTAGTCATCTTTCTTCCTTACTTCCACCAAATGTTGGCTTGATCCATAAGTCACATAGCCCTAATTTCCTTTGTTTTTGAAAGATAAAGTTTCCTCACAGTCACCGGTGTAGCTCTACGCCTTTTCAAACTCTTTCATTGCTACAAATGTTATGTAGTATTTAATCATTTGTACCACATGGTTGATGTGCTTTGAATCCTTGCATCTAAGGAAATTTCCTCAACATAAATACTGCTAGGGAATTTAAATGCTGCCATTTTAGTTGGTATTAAAGTTGATACCTGCAACATTGAAAATTATCCTTATATAAGAATTTCCTCCATCTTGTTGGTACTCTTGGTGATGGTGGCTACATGAAATGGAGTCATGATGACATATATAGATTGCTAAGAACAACATCATTTTAGTATCAACTTGAATCATGAGCTCTCTAGAAGCGGGGAATATCTTCCACATTTTGTATGGGAAACCATCTCAGTGGATGGCTTGGAAGAGCCATGTCCATCTCCTATACCAATGCCCCCTACAACCAATATTCTTGAAATCTCCTCATTCTTTTGCAAAGGGTTGGCACTTAAGCTTGCGTAATAGAATTTACAGTTGATAGTTAAATTGTATGACAAATTTTTTTATGATCTTTACTAACGTTTATTAGAATTGTTGCATGTTTTACATCATTGGAATCACATATTAGCTGTAACTTTTTTGAAATTTTATTATGGTATGTGCACTTTGATAAGATGTAATATGATTATGGTTTTGTATCATATGTTTCAATATTAGATATATAACAAAAAAATAAATTATTGCATGAAATAAATAATAACTTTTCAGTTTAAATGTTTTTTTTTTTGCAGAACACAGATCTTCTAGAAGATCAAGATGATCCTCATCATGATATAGATCCAAAAAATATTGGTTCTTCCAATACAAATCACATGGAAGATGATGATGATGACGTAGATACAGAAGGCACCGAGGCTGATGACAATGATGATGATGATCATGATGGTGATGATGATGATGAGGCAGTTGTTGGTAGTACCCAACGACATTCATGATCATATAGACTGCATCATGGATCATTTCTAATATATCCTTATGATAATGATGATCACGATGGTGGTGGTGATGATGAGGTAGTTGCTAGTAGTACCCAGTAACATTCATGATCATATAGGTTGCATCATGGATCATTTTTGATATATCGTTATGATGTCTCTTTTCATGGTTACTACCATATGTATCATTTTCATGGCCTACAGTACCATATTATTGAGTTATATCATATTAAAATTTATCATTTTCACTTATATCATTTGGAAATGTATCATCTTGACTTGTTATTGATCTGACATATTTACTTTCACTTGTTTTAGTTATATATGATGATGATTTTCTTAGTATTGACTTGTCAATTTATATATATTGAAAGTGGTCGATGATTTTTGGATGGATATTTGTTATGTATGATGATTTTAATTTACTCCTAGGGATGGATGTTGTCAAATTCAATTAAATTATAGATATTTGACTCACTTGTTTTAATTATAGATGATGATCATGTTATAATAATTATCTTGTTATTTAATCATGAGTTAAATAATTAAATTACTTACTCTATAATCATATGAGTTATTTAAGAGGCATCATATATTTAACTAATTAAATTAAAATAAAACATATTAAATTAATAAAAGGAAGCAAAACAAGAAGCATTTTTAGAAGAAAAAAATGAAGCAACAATGAAAGCCAAACTAGAAGCAAACTAGAAGCAATCTTGGAAGCAAAATTGGAAGCAAAAATGGAAGCAAATTTGGAAGCAAAACTAGAAGAAAAATCGGATGCAACAAGGGAAGCCAAACTAGAAGAAAACTAGAAGCAATCTTGGAAGAAAAATTGGAAGCAAAGCCCAGGAGCAAGCGTGGGAATCAAAGCTGGAGCAAAGGTGGAAACAAAGGTGGAAGGAACACAAGAGCAAGAAGCTGGAAGCAAATTTGGAGCAAAATCAAAGAAACACCGGAAGAAACCATGGCAAAACCATAAGCAAATATGGAAGCAAATATGGAAGCAAAACCGGAAGCAAATTTGGAAGCAAAATCAGAAGCAAACCTGGAAGAAAAACCAGGAGCAAAACTGGAGGCAAATCTGGAAGAAAAACTGGAAGCAAAATTGGAAGAAAAATTTGAAGCAAAATTGGAAGCAAAATTGGAAGCAAAATTGGAAGCAAAACTGGAAGCAATCCTGGAAGCAAAAGTGGAAGCAATCCTGGAAGCCAAATTGAAGCAAAAGTGGAAGCAAAACCAGAAGCAAATGTGGAAGCAAACTTGGAAGAAAAATTGGAAGCAAAACTAGAAGCAAAATTGGAAGCACAATTGGAAGCAAAACTGGAAGCACAACCGGAAGCAAACATGGAAGCAAAACCGAAAGCACAATTGGAAGCAATACTAGAAGCAAACCTAGAAGAAAAATTGGAAGCAACATCAGAAACAAAAGTGGAAGCAAAAGTGGAAGCAAAAGTGGAAGCAAAAGAGGAAGCAAATCTGAAAGCAAAATTGGAAACAAAACTGGGAGCAAAATTGGGAGCAAAACTAGAAGCAAAAAAGGGAGCAGACATGGAAGCAAAACTGGATGCCAATTTCCAATGTCAATTTCTGGTGTTGTTTCCAGCACTAACAAGATGCTATTGCTAGCACCAAATTTCTGGCACTAAAGACGACACAAAATCCAACGCAAAAACCGAAGATGAAATGAAGAAACTAATTTTTGCCGACTTTTTCAACATCAGATGACTCCAAATGATGGATTAAAATACACTAAAATCTGGCGCAAAAGTCGACGCTAATTTCTTGTTGTGCTATTGTGATTAGAGCATTCTTTGCTTGGATCCCATTTATAATGACTCCAACTATAGGACTACCTAGGTTAGTATATTTAGGAACAATGACTTTCCCAAGCATGATGTTTGCCAACTACCCCACCACATGGACGGTAGTGGGGTCCTTTTTCCTCCCTGGCTTTTTGAGACATGCTTCCTTAATTGTCTTACCATATATAGGGACATCTTTATGCCCTGAAACAAAGGTATCTTGACACATATGTGTTTCAATTGTTCCACAATATCAAAGTTTGTTTCTTCCTTGTTTTCCTTTTGTTTAACTACTTCTAACCTTTGAGGAAATGGTGGGTCTTGATCAGACTACTGAATTGGTTTAGGATTCTTGGGCACACTTGAATGAGCAGGGATGTCAGATAGATTTTGATGCTCCTCTTCTTCCACAGGAAGCTCTTTGATAATAGGAGTGGAAGGCGTTGGAAAAGTGTTTCCTAAACTCAGATGAATATCACTTACACCCACAACATATGCAGGAAATTGATTAGGGTTTGTAGAGTAGACTGGCTACTATTGTGGTTTGTTATTTGGGTTAGGTGTGGGTTGAGCTGGTAACTAAGTAGGTTTAGGTGTGCTAGAATTTAAGTTAGGTGGAGGAGGCATTATGGCAGGCTGTTGAGGCTATGAAGGTGGTTGCATGTAACCGTTGTTTGGTTTGGCCATTGTTTTCCTCCCCTCCATTGGGATGTCTGTTGCTAGTTTTCTAGAGGTTGTTGCCAATTCCTCTCAAATTGTTGCCACTAAGGTGGAGACTTTTGGTAATTGGGCCAAGTATTTGGGGGATTGTTCCAAGGCTGAGGTGGATAGCCTCCAAAGTTTGATGGGTATGGGGGTTGCCATTGATTACCAGATGCATAAGAATTAAAATAAGGTCCACTAAAAGATAATGGATCTAGTGGGGTAAAAGCAAGAAGTTGGGTCCACGAAGAGGGGAAGTTTTGGCCAAAAAAATATATCGTAGAAAACACATGTTATTAAAAAAATGTGTATGTGTTATGCTTCAGGTACTCAAGCCTAAAAAACGCGTATGCACTAAAAAACGCGTATGCATTATATAACACATACACGTTTTATAACACGTACAAGTCATTTATTTTAAAAAATAAATACATTTTAGAAATGTGTACGCGTTTTAAAATGTGTATGTGTTTTGTAACGCAAAACACATGTGTTTTAAAACGTGTATGTGTTTTGTAATGCAAAACGTGTACGCATTTTAAAACACATGTGTTTCTAAAAAGTATTTAATTTTTTAAATAATCAAGAAAATAAAGAACGCACATGTGTTTTGTAATGCGTATATGTTTTTAAAAACGCGTACGCGTTTTTAAAATTTTGAATTCCCAACCCACATCTTGCCTCGGTTTTAGGCTCAGGAAAGGCTTGGCAACCCGACCCTTAGCCTTTGACCTGCAACTAAAAAGCTAAGGCAGATTGAAGAAGAATTTCCAACTTTGGCAATATGGCTGATGGACTTTTTTTCTAAATCAATTTATAAAATTAAAACTCATTAGAGAACATGATGTATAGTTTCCAAATGTATAATTTTTATTAAAATTGGATTATATTTGTTATTTTTTAATTAATTTCTAAGCAAACTTGTCCTTAAACTTGAAATATCATACTTTTTTTAATAACTTTTTTTTGGTTAAGTTTCTTGTAAAAAAATTATATGGCATCAATCTTCAGAAAATTCTCTACACAATGAAAAAAAAATATTCAAAAAATGTTTAGTTTAGGTCCATTTGTGTTGTTCGTACACGTTGATTTTTAAAAATAGCAATTAAGACCAATAAAAATTCAATAAAAAAATATATTACAAAAAAATTTCCTCATCAATCTTCATGTTGTTAGCTCTCTTTCCCCAAAAGGAATTAGGAAAATACTTTTATTTGGGTCAAAAAGTGGTGTCTGTACAAGTGCATGGTATGGTAAAAAAATGACTTTTAAAAAGTGGTTTTTATACATCCCTATAAAAATTTAATTTCTATCATTTGGGTATTTGAATAAGTTACATATTTGGAAACTAGATTCAAAATTATAAATTTCATATTACTAATTTTTTTTAAGATTCATTGTGTAAGTGCCTCAAATTTTCAGTCCAAGTGTGACAAATTCTGAAAAACAACAAAAACACTTCCACTTTTTAAGTTTTTTGTGGACCCAACTTCTTGCACATAGAAAACCTGGTCTTCATCACCCTGAATTGGCCTAAATTCCAGTGGAATTTGCTTGTTGTCAATGTTGGCTACCATTTTGCATCTACAGTCCTTCTTTTGCATACAATGAGGACAATATTCTGCTAGCATTACTTCTACCTCCTCTTGTTTCTTCTTTGTTTTAAGTTTATCTAGCTGAGTGGCCATATTGTTTATGATATCCTGCTTGAAATCTACCAACAAATGAGTGATTTTCATCCTTGAAACTCCATTAGTGGAGGATTTACCCATAGAAGATTGGTAACCTCTTCCTTTTTTCATGGCTGCCCTGGAGTAATTCTGACATATCTTCTTGATATCATCCCAAGGAACTTGGGTGATATCTCCTCCTCCTATCAAGTCTAGAGCATCAATGCGACTTTCATTGATCCCCCTAAGGAAGAGCAACTTTTGAGACTCTTCATTGAGTGCATGATATGGGGATTTCTATAGGAAAAACAAGAACCTTGAAATATAGTCCTCCAAACTTTCATCCTCCTACTACATTATGAAAAAATCATCTCCTCTCATATCACTGCCCCTACAATATTCTTTATACTTCTAAGAATTTTTTTTTGCAGATCATCCCAAGTCTCTACATTATTCCTACCTAAGCTCATAAACCATCTTAATGTAGCTTCTTTCAAGGTGGTAGGAAACAATTTAAGCCTATGAGCATTAGTAGTGTAATCATAACTTTTGCAAAGGATATCAAACTCAAACAAGAAAGTGTTAGGGTCTTTTGTTACAAGCCCATACAACTTAGGAAGAACTGAAGTAGGGATGTTCTTGAGGTTATCAACTTCATTCTGGTGGGTGATAGGAAATGGAAAAGATGGTTGGTTAGGTCTATTTGGATTTGCACCAGCCATATTTGCTTGATGGAGTGCCAAAGCAAATGGATTCTCAATCAAGTTTTGGGCAGCTTGCTCTTCAGAGGAAGTTTTAAAAATCGTCAAATTGGGAAATGCATCAGCAAAAGGATTTGCCTCCTCTTCTTCTTTGTCTCTTGGCAGATTTTGAAACTCAACTAGCTGGTTATCAGGATCAGGGTCATTAGGAAGGAATCTCCCATAAGCATCTCTTCTCCTACCTCTATGCATGCAGTATTAACTTAGTATCAACCAACTCACAAAAAGAATTGGTGAAAGAATAACATATCATTACTTTTCTCAAATGAAGGGTATGCTAGGAACAAACTTTAGAGATACTAAAAAAGAAAGAAACTGAAAATGACTCCAAAAAACTTCCTAGTTTGGCACCATCCCTAACAAGGGCACCAAAAATGTTGGCCTCCTCTAATGGTTCAATAACTAATCCCTTAAAGTTGTAACTTAGAGATTGGATATCTGCACTAAGTAGTTATCTTGATCATCATGAAGGTTCATTTCTCTGTCAACCCAAGGACGTGAACTTGAAATGGGTCAGCACTATATGTGCACTAGGACTCAACAGTAGTCATATGTATCCTATGACTAGAAAGGAAACAGTACTGAAAACAAAATGCTTGAAAGGAACCAACATAAATACTGAGCATGAATCAATCAAATAATTTGAACATCAACAACTAAACTGAAATAGATAACAGAAACATAAGTCTCAGCAAACAGATAGGAAGTTACTCTATCTGCCTTGGTTGCAGGAACAAACACAAAACAAAGTTCCAATGGCTACAGGAATAGATAGCTGCTAAGACTTTAACTAATTGTTGAATAGTGAATGAGTCTTCCTTAAGCTAACTCAAATGCAGTAAATCAAAGTATCATTTTATTCATTGAAACATGATTACATCATATCGACAACATTACTATATTTCTTGAAACTGAAAATGCGAGTATAATATTAGAACATCCAACCTTATGAAGAGGGATATCTGATCATTATTTATAGGAGAAAATATTATAACTAATTCCTAACTAACAGGGTAGTCAACTCGAAAAAACTAGGAGGATGCCACTTATTGAAAGCATGAAAAGAGGAAAGAAGTTGTGCATGCACAAGACTTTAGTCAAACTAGTCTTTCCTTAATGAGGATGTAGCATAACAACACCTCCTAAATCTACTCAACTAATGGACATGATCATTTAAAAGTAAGTAACAACTTCCACACAAGCTGAAAGTTTCCCTCCATTGGCCTCTTTAATGACTATTTCCTTGACTTCTTTAGCAACCAACCAGCTGGCATGAGCTCCTTCCACCTTGCAAGCTTCATTTATATCTGCATCTTAATGTGAACCTGTATAATGAAATTAGCGTGCATAAACAATTGTATATCTATAATCACCTTAAAATAACATTCATTCAATCACATGTAAAATTAATATGAATATATCACTTAGCAAGTTAATGTCAGCAAAAGTCACAAGGATAAGTTCATGCCCAAGATTCATAAATTTAGGAGAATAACATAGAGAGTGTCAATAACCAGATGCTAAATTCCGTAGTAACAACAACAAATATATGATAAATCCTATCAAAATTGAACCATTATTTGGACTCATCAAAAGTGAGGGAGATATACAACGAAAAGTGGTTGTTTGGTGGTGAAACTAAACACTAAAGTACCCTTTACCAAGAAATCCTTCCTTGGTACAGCATGTTATTGCTTAATATGCAAGTGTTACATGGGAATTCTTTCCTTTTTTGCAAGGGTCTTACTTCTCACAATCCGTTAATGGTTTTGTGTGAATAACCTTGAGCACCCTTGGAGGCAGGGTTTCCCTACCTCGTGTGTCATAGAAAAAAGGATCCTTTGCTTGACATGGGATTAATTCATGATAAAATGGACTTAATGAGGCCTTGATTCAGGTGTTGTGAGGCATTTTATGCATCCACACTAGGTCTTGGACCCTTATAAATTGAATAACATGCTTTTAATGATGTCTTGTAAGGTGTTGTAAAGTGTTGTAAGATACTTTCACGCTTTTCTAGACTTAATGAACCTTTTTCTCCCTAAGTTCAACATTATAAAATGTGTTTAATAACATTATTACATCAATCTAGAAGGTTTTTGAATTATACTCAATGTTAAACTAGTGTTGTAATGTGTCTTGCATGTTCACATTGGTTCTTGTGCCTTCCTAGGCTATGTGGACCTCATTTTAGTGTTGTAAAGTGTATTTAACCACACTTTCACATTGAATTTTGTGTGCTTGGTCCTATTTGGCATTCACATCATCACTAATAGGCCCCTATTAACCCATATTGTGCATCTTGAGGCATAATTTGATCAAATAACCAACATAGTCATCATATAAACCTAATTTTCTTACTTCTCGGCATTCCAGCTAGCAAAAATGGACCCTGTGGGACCCATTCACCATTAGTGGAAAATTATTCCCATCTAGGTGGGACCCATTTTCCATTAGTGGTGAATGAGTCCCATTTGAGCCATTTTCGGGGTATGAGCGGGAAAAATTAAGGTTTTTATTCAAATTTTCTTCATGTCGGCCTTGGGGGTCCAATTTACGGGAAAATAAAGTGAATTTCCTATAAATACAACCTCCTAAACCCTAATTCATCATAACTTAACTTCATTCATCATTTTTCTTCCATCTCAAGTCAAGCAAGCTAGGGTTTTGTCATTCTAAGTCACTAAGGTAGCACTTTTCAGACATTCAAGGGAAAAATCTTCATGTTTTGATGCAGACATTCAAGTTCAATCATCATGACAAGATTTAGGTGATTGGATGGCTTGGAAATTATTGAATATTAGTTTTCAAACTTGTTGAAGTCATCTCCACTTTTTCAATGCCAAAAATTACACAAAAAGTAATTTACAGCTTCAAAAATCAGGGTTTCAAATCGGGACACCTGGAGGTACAAATTGAGTAGACCGAAAGGTACAAATTGCATTTTTGAGTTTTCAAAAAATCCAGAATGGACTAATTCTCCCAGAGTGGTGAATGAGTCCCACTATACATTTTTTCTAAATATTTTTGTAGATTCAAACACCCATTTGACTAAAACGGGCCCTAGTACAGTTTTCCAAAACTAGGACTGATTCACCCAGAATGGCAAATGAGTCCCACCAGGCCTAAATTTTAACATCATTAGCATTTCAAATGTCATTTCTAGCCTCCTTCAACATCTCAGGTGCACACTTTTAGTTTGGTTCATTTTTGTTAAGTTTTGCATTCATTCCTAGTTCATTGTTGCATTACACAATGTGTTTTCAAAAACCACTTATTTCTTCGGTTTTACATTCATATTCAATCAATTTCATAACTTAGTTGCATTTAAATCATCTCATTTAGCCTCAATAACATCATACATAACATAATTTGAATGAACGCCTTAGCATTTTTGGTCCTACTCTATCCTTTTAGGTGAAAAACCCTAGTTAAGCAAGAGAGTACATTGGAGCCAAAAATCTATGGTTCATTTTGGTGAACCTACTTTTTGAACATCTTATTTTCTGATTTGGAGTCCATTTTCATCCTAATCCTAGCTTGCATTTAAGTTGCATTAGAGTTACATTGGTAAATTTGCATCTAGGGTTTCAAATTTTTGTATTAGAAAAAAGTACATTTAGCTTGCATTTATGCATACAATTTCCTTACAAATCTCTAAAATTATGCACCTCCATCTTAGGTTTTCATCTTACAACCTTAAACACATCAAAAACACTTCAAAATCTCTAATTTTTTTGCAAAAACCTATTACTGGTACTCATTTGTCATACTGGGCGAATCAGTCCCTTTCCAGATTTTTGATTGTCTGTTCCTACATCAGAAACCTCATTTATGTGCTTCCTAATCCTCCTAGTATCATATAGTATAAGTCTAGAAAGTTTATGGAATTTTTTTTTTATGAATTTAGCTCAAAAACATCATTTTAGATTACTCATTCTTCAAATCACTTCATTTGCACACATCCTTACATCTAACAATGCTTCCATTTTTGCAATTTTGCATAACATTGATAAAATTACTTTCACTTTTGCATATACAATGTTTCTATTCCTAAAAATTTGCATAAGTTTGTTAAAAGTGCTTTTCATTCTTGCATGTACATTGTTTTCATTTTCCAAATCTTGCATATATTGGATAAGAGTGTTTTGTACCTTTTCATATACATTATTCATATTGTTGAAACATTGCATGAAATGGTTACATGTACTTTTCATTCTTATTCAAACAATGCTTATACCTTACATATGTAGACATGTTAAGAAATATTTCCTATCCCCTCCCTATGAGAATGTTTTAGTGAAAGATACTACAAATTGGGCCATTCCTAACGATCATACTTGTTCTTCTCATAATATCTCTCCTCTTGGTGACAAAGATATTTTAGTAGAAGAATCAATTAATGAGAGTTTTGAGAATCCTAGTTGTTTCTCTCTATTTACCTCTCTTAGTGGACAACATATTCACAACCAACATAACAAAACCTTAGATGCTCATGACAACAACATATTTTCTTCCTCTAGTATCTCTCCTAGTTGTGAAGTAGATACTTTGATGTTAGACTACACAATCAATGAAGTTCATGAATATCTTAGTTGTCCCCCTTCACCTAGGGAAACCCCTCTTGAAAACCAATCTTCAACCACTGATCATTCCCCTACTCGTGATGAATTCCTTTTAGAAGAACCAACCTATGAATATCACAAACATTTGGCTTGTTGTTCTCCTAAATAATCTCTTCCTAGGGAGAATCTCATGGTGCACAAACATATGAACATTGACACGTATCCTTCAACTACTCAACCTTCCCTAGGTAAGGATACTCAAGTGGCTTTAGAATCCCCTTCACCAACATATCATGCCAATCAAGAAATTTTTTTTGAGGTTATGACGACACAAGTGGGATCTCCTTTAATTAGTGAAATTACTAAGTCACCTTCCATTAGTGAAAAACGCAAAATCTTCAGAACTGCCTTGAAATCCATGATGCAATCTACTCATAACAATGTTTTACAGCCACTAAGTTGTAACTTAATAGCTCAAAAATCTATGGGACCACACGACACTCCTACACCATTAACTTTTCCTCAAAAAGTTCCTAGTGTTGAAGATCTTAAAAAGAATCTTGCTAATATCTATGTATGGGAACTCATTCAACTCTCACCAATAGTCAAACTTCTTTTTCATGAAATGTTGGAAATACAAAAGGAAGAGATACAATCTTACAACAAATCAAATCATGTAACATCCTCCCCTAGTCCATTGCAAGCCACCCAGTCAGAAATCACATTCCCTAAACATGAATTACCCTCACTTGAGATTCAAAACAAGAATGATCCCTTGATGATAAAGGTGATCATTAATGAAACTCTAGTTAGGCACACTCTCATCGACAATGGATCAGAAATTAATATTTGTAGCATGGACATCCTACATAATCTTGGCATGGAAAAAATGCTCATTCAACTTAATGATGTTCACATTCGTGGCTTTAATAATGTTCATAGGCAACCACTTGGGATGATCACATTACCTATTGAGGTTGGACCTGTTGTGTTTCCCACCTCTATTCATATCAATGTGCAAGGACCCCTTCCATACAATCTTATCCTAGGGAGACCATGGATTCATGCTATGAAAGGATTCCCATCTACCCTTCACCATGTAATGAAATTTGAATACAACAACAAGATATACATGATTGATTCCGATGAGTGAAGCTATGTTTCACCTAGTCACAACACTTCCAACTCCCCTAATTCTTTCCTTCCTAGGTCAAAAATTGAACCTATACAAGTTGGTCCTAACTCTTCACCTACAAAAAAACTCTTTTGTGATAATTGGGGATCATTAGATTCTACAACTCCTTTCCATAACATTTCCAAAATATCACCCCCATGGTCCAAAGAGTCATATACAAACGATTCATTTTTAGACACAAGCTCTAGTAGTGATTGGAGTTTCACACCTACCTTTACAGGAGAGTGTGCAATATCCCAATCTCCACCCAAACAACCTTATGTTCCATTCACTTAACTTAGCTCTACCAGCTTACTTCATGGTGGAGATGGGGGCAATATAACTCCCATCCCTCATGAAGCAATGACACATCACATTAACAAAAATTTGTGTTCTTGTACAACAACCAATCCTTCTTCCAAACACACACCCCCTTCATCTAACTTGGAAGATTGTTATGGTATTAGTTACAACCTTCCTCCTACACATGGATGCAATACACACATGAAAAAATCTGATATAGCATACTTCTCTCCACTTTCATCAAAGACTTTACACAACAATAACATTCAACCTCTCAAGAATTGTGGTGCTCTTCCTTGTATTGGAGCACGTCATTCCTCTACCTAATACTTCCTTTCATCCATTACAAGCTCACCTTTGTCCTGCACTAAGTGGGGGCAAGGGGTTTGATATCCTTGCCCTCATATGTCACTTGTCATTGTCTCTTTTGACTAATCATTAACCTTTCATGAACATATAAGAACAAGCTTGGGATGTGGATGACATGTCTGAATATTGACTCGCATGTGACATATTACCCTTTCTTCATGATGTAGCTTATTGGAAACATATGAATTGGCATAGGGCTTTCCGGGTAAGCTCTCATGTCTTCTTCTCTCTTCTTCTACTTTAAAGCAATTTCTCATAGAACCGGTGCTCGCAACCACCTTAAAGTGGGGGAATACATCACCACTCACATTTCATTGTGCGATTTCTTTCTTCTTGCGATGCATCCTTTTCTTGGTGGAGTCATTGGGTTTGATTCCCTCCAAGAGTGTGATACTTATTTTGACTTATCCTCTTTTGGAGACATTGAGCATGATGTTCCCTAAGACGAGACCTTGCACGAACTAAGCAAAATCCCTTTGAACAATATTTACACTATTTTGCATTAACAATGTCTTCCTTTGTGGTGCCTTATTAAAGTTATCAGGAAGTATAACTTTGGTATGGTTGAGCAGGAAGCCCATCTAGCAGCATGAATTTTCCCCATTGCCACCTTTGTGTTTGTGACTGCATACCAACTAGCGTATGTATTTCACCTTTTTGGATTTCTCACCCCACAGACAACTAGAAATTTTGTGGCCCCAGAGTGAGTATACCTTTGGCCTTCTCACCCAACAGAAAACCAAGAAGTTTCATTAGCCCAAAGTGAGTACACATTTCTTTTTAAACAAAAAAGCCTAGATCTAATCCACAACTAGTTGGACAAACGATCGAAGCTTGATCCACTTTT
>VDFB02025268.1:0-38171 GCA_007258455.2 Sequoia sempervirens
GCTCCATGAATCCTCTAAGCTTAGTTAGAGTTTTTGGGGGAGGCCAATCTAAGATAGCTCGTACGTTTTCCTAGTCCACTTGAATTCCTTGTGCATTGATGATGTGACCCAAGAACAAGATCTCTTTCATCACAAATTCACATTTGGATGCTTTGGCGAAAAGTGCACTAAGATTCCCAAAACCTCATCCAAATTTCTTCGATAATCTTGCCAAATTCCATATTGTAAACAAAGATATCATCAAAGAATACAAGGGCAAGCTTTCTTGGTTGTATGTAAAATACTTGGTTCATATAGGATTGGAAAGTGGTAGGAGCATTAGTCAAGCCAAAGGGCATGACTAGAAACTCTTAGTGTCTGTAGTGGCATCAAAAAGTTGTCTTATGGATGTCCTCATCTCAGACTCTAATTTGGTGATACTCTGATCTTAGGTTTGTTTTTGAAAAATAGACTACACCCTGTATTTCATCAATCAATTAATCGATATTTGCAATTGAGTATTTGTTTTCAATTGTATTTTTGTTTAATGCCTTGTAGTCAATATAGATTCTCATTGTTTCATCCTTCTTCTTGACCAAGACTATTGATGAGGCAAAAGAACTTGAGCTAGGTCCTGATGTGATCCATATCCAATAGGTCCTCGATGGCTTTCTCAATCTCTTCATTGTGGCTTCTAGGATGGCAATAGGGAGTGGTATTGACTGGATTAGCTTCCTTTTCTAGCTCAATCACATGTTTGAGACCTCTATTTGACAACCTTTCAAGAGTTATATAATTGAATACTTTGCTATGACTTATCTAGGATAGATTGGATATCAACATGATATAATTTTTCTTCTATAGGAGTAGAGGTAGTAATCAAGCATTGAGCTGCTCGAGCAACTTTTCTATGATGGAAAATTCTCTCTATTCTTTATGTTGACACAAGTCTAGGAGCGCCATCGGACATACCATGAAGAACAACCTTTTTTTTTCCATTAGCTTGGAACTTAAGTTCCATGGTTTGGTAATTTTGGGTGAATTATTCAAGAGAATGGAGCCATTGAACTCCCAAAACTATATCTATATATCTTATGCTCACCACATATTCCCAAAGTGACATTTAGTTGTGTAATCTTCTTGGTGCACGACATGGTAAAACCACTAAATTGAAACTTTCAAATTCTTCTATTAGGCCTCTTTTGCTTACCAAACCTTCGTTGATGAAACTTTGGGTTGCCTCACTATCGACCAAAATTGTTACTCTTTTCTCTTGCGGTACTCCCCCAATTTTGAAGGAGCTATATCTAGTATTTATTAAGAGTGTGGCAAAAGAACTAGATGTAACCATTTCCTCTTCTTGTGTTTTAGGCTTTGGTTCACATTCAAATTTAGTTTTTGGTTCGCTTTCCAATTTAGGTTCTTCAATTTCCTAGCACCTCAATATATTGAACTTGGCCCCTAGCTAAGGCATCTGTGTCCTAGTTCCCAAGGCTCCTTGCATGTAAAACATAGTTTCTTCAATTTTAGTTCATTCTTTGTTTCTTCATCTCTTTGAGGTGACAAGATTTTTGGTTGAATAATCAATAATCCCCTTTTGAAAAGACATCTTAGAATGAGGGGGATTGAATTGGAACTTATTTTTAGGAATATAAGTTTTGAGAATTACAACCCTTTGGTAGCCTCTTGAAGTGATGGCGGCTTGAAAGCTTTACTAACCTTTTGACAGGTTTCATTAATCTTTCTATAAACAACATAGTAAGTCTCCTTTTTGAGACCTTAGGAACCATGACTAAAATTTTCTAGAATTTTGTTACATAGTTGTCAACAAAACTAATTTTCTTTAATTGGGCTAATTCTCTGATGTGGACCTCAAGACCCTTTTTGTCAAATCATTTGATTAACCTTTTGGTAAAATCATTGTAAGTGTCGATGAAGTTATGATCCTGGGTAAGCAACTGTAATAACCCATTCCAAATTATTACTTAATTAATATTTATTGTAAATGACACATGAATATACTCCAAATTAAAAAGACATAACTAGTGGCTAAAGTCAATCATAGCTACACATGCCCATTTAAAATGAGTCAAAGATTCTTATATTCACTTCAAAAGTAAAATTACAATTTAGGTTTGACTTGGCTCCTAAGGCCACAAAGTCATTACATTGACACATTACATCAAGTACAAGAATGAATTACATCAAGTTACATCTTAGACTATAATAGTCTTGTGAACAACTAAGGTTCTTCCTTGACGCTCACCTCCATTAGTGGACAAGAACATGGTTGAAGCGCTTTACCGCCCAACCACGAAGCTTACGCTTTTCCGGTATTCTTTCGACTTGAAGGATGCTTGACCCTGCACGAAAAGTTTAGTAAGAGAACAATCTGCAAGGTGGAATCTGGTGCGTGCCCATACGTCAACATGCAATTTCTATCTACAAGTTAGAAAAGAAAGTGCAAGATCTATGCTAGGAATGGCAGAAAGTGAAATCACGGAGTTCATTCATACATACATAATGAACTACATTGCTTGGCCAAGCATAATAAGTGTGTTGCAACAATAGTAAACAATAGGTTCTGGTAAAGCAAACCTATACT
This sequence comes from Sequoia sempervirens, assembly GCA_007258455.2. NCBI lineage: Eukaryota > Viridiplantae > Streptophyta > Pinopsida > Cupressales > Cupressaceae > Sequoia > Sequoia sempervirens. The sequence continues at coordinate 2,585 of VDFB02025268.1, forward strand.
CTTTGAACTCCATTTCGGCACTTGTACTGAAAGGTAACTTTCTACTATACATCTCATAACAACTATCTACCCTCTAGCAACATCTACCCGTAGGTGCTCTAGTCAACTAAGGTATCACTATTCTGTTCAAGTATTTAAAATATTCTTTCACAAATGTCTTCAAAAGAAGAAACAAAATACTAACTCTAAACAAAAATTAGATTTCTGATTCACAGAGTAATTCAATAATTAGTGATATCATTCTTATGACTATTTTCTACTTGTCATCTTAAGCATTTTCCTTTTAAAAATGTACTAAAAACAAAAGAAGGTATGTCACAAGTATGTGTATGTACATAGACAAGGTCTATGTGCATACACATATATGTGCCTACTTATGTTTAAAATTTGTGCATACATTCTGAAATAATCATGACTTCAAATTGCAATCTTAAAATAGTATTCCATTTGACATTTCTTTTAATAAAAAGAGTTAGAACAAGTCTATGCTAACAGTTTCACACATACTGTTATTGCATTCCCACAATTGTGATACTCTAACATTGTTGTTTGCATAAGAACATTCATTATTTAAGCAGAATGAGTACTGTTTCCTACTAAACAGTCATAAAACAAGCTGCTCACATATGAACATTCATTGTTTAAGCAAAACAAGTACTGTTTCCTTCTAAATAGTTGTAAATTTAGCTGTTTACATATGTACATTCATTGTTTGAATATGACAAGCTCTGTTTCCTACTAAACAGTTGTAAAACAAGCTGTTCACACATGTACATTCACTGTTTTAAGCAGAACAAGTACTGTTTCCTACTAAACAGTCATAAAACTAGCTGTTTTCAACTAAACAGTTTGATGAGCAAGGTTGTTGCCAGCTATAATGATAATTTTTTAACAAAATAGAGTTGTTGGCAAAAGATTAACCACTGTTTGCATCATTACAATACTATTTCAAACTAAATAGTTACATTTAAAGACAATTAATGTCATTTACTGTATTTTCTAATCTCAAGCTGTTACATGCTAAATGATCACTTACAAGTAAATGTTCACTGTTTAATATAGAACGGGTTTTCCATTATGAACTGAAAATAAACAAATCAAATAGCCTAGTTTCAATCTTAAGAATAGAATGTCTATTATCTAGATCTTTGAACACTTTCATCACTGGAATTACTATGGGCAACTTTAATAATATAAAGAAACCAAGTTTGACTTGTTTGTCGATGAATTTCTTAAGCAAATATTTCAATTAAGAATTCAAGGAAGTTTTAGGATCAAACAATACTTTTGCCTATTCAGGTTGCAACAAACAAACCAAGGTTGCTCTAGATTCGACCCATTTCTATGGTTGGGTGCTTCCTTTCTTAACCTCAAAGTTATATTCGAAATTGTCCTTATGGGCATTTTGGCTTATCTCTTATTGCATGCTGCTCTATACGTTATGCAGACTCAAGCCTAATATTTATTCAAATAAATTAACCTATCGATCATGAGGATCGATCCTTACAGGGTTACAATGAAACCCAATTCATACATCCCATTCATTCTTCAAATTAAGGGCTTCCTCTTTATGCAAATATGTTTTCCACATTCCTTAATAAGTGAACGATTTTCCCCTTACCATTATCGGCCTAGCCGATAATGGAAGGCGATATGCTTTAAATATAACACTCTCGATACATATCAAAGGTAACACAGAGGATTATATCCTCTTTTCATAGGTTCGGTAGGTGAACCTCTACAAAATCAACATCAAATGGTATGCATTCAATGGGAATATGATTTGCGATAGCCATGATATGGTTTGATGCCTCGGTCTAGCACAAAAGGCTAGCCGAATGGTTCCATTCTAGATACTAAACAAAAGCAGGTCGTAGGCCATGCAATTCCCCAGAGGTTAGTCGCTAAATCTATACCTTCGGTTCAAGTCGAGACACACAGACAAAGACTTTGTATGTTACTGTGCTATCGCTTTTACCATCAAATGCGTGACAAACACTAGCTAAAATGAAGAGATAAGATAGTGAAATTGATGTTATTTCAAGAAATCGCCTCTTAAGCCTCTTAGGGTTTGATGCCTCGGTCTAGCACAAAAGGCTAGCCGAATGGTTCCATTCTAGATACTAAACAAAAGCAGGTCGTAGGCCATGCAATTCCCCAGAGGTTAGTCGCTAAATCTATACCTTCGGTTCAAGTCGAGACACACAGACAAAGACTTTGTATGTTACTGTGCTATCGCTTCTACCATCAAATGTAGTGACAAACACTAGCTAAAATGAAGAGATAAGATAGTGAAATTGATGTTATTTCAAGAAATCGAATTACCTGAATGGTTGAGATTTTTGATCAAAGCTTTCCTCAGATTTTTCCTAAAACTGTGTTCTCTTCTCTGCCTTTTTGCTGTTTGTTTATTTTCTTCCAAATTGATCCCTGCTTCCACTCTTCATTCAAAAATGGTAACCACACTTCATGCATGCGGCTGGGTGCTATCATTATGGCTTTTTCCTGCCATAGCCGTTGGCCCTCTAATTTTGAACACTGTCTTTATGATTCGGTAGGCCATGTCCATCGTGGGTTTGCCTTGTAATCTTCATTGATTTTCCACAGTCCGATTCATAGTATATCGGTTATCTTGATTTCAATTCAAATTTGAATATATATATGTATGTATGTTTTTTAAATGATTTCATTCACATTTACCATGTATTCTAATAATGTGTATATATATGTATGTATTCAAATTTCATTTACATACATGTATATATATGTATATATTTATATTTGTATATGCATTCATGTAATAGTTGTTTGTTTGGAATGGCTTATAAGTTCCATACACTTTCATTTAAAACAAGAACTTGAATTTTCATTTCAAGCATCTATATATATATATATATACACTAACAAAGGAATTTTCTTTACAATACTCGCTTTTGTTTTCTTCAAGCACAAAGTTTAAGTAGACTAATTTTAATCATTTTGAGGTTGTAGAAATTGGTTAGGGTCATTTTTGCTTGGATCTTTGGTGCAAGAGATCTATACTTTTGGTAACAAATTGTGATGTCATTTGTAATAGGATTTTATTCTTTAGCAACTGGAGGGCCCTCTTCCCTTTGTAAGAAAGTAGGTTGAAAAGGTCTCGTAACCAAACTAGTAACAGCCCTAGAATTGTTATGATTAATATTGTTGTTTGCCAACATGCTTACTTCCCCATTATTATTTAGGGTGACCTTGGTTATACTAAAGATTTGCATAGTTTGCACCAATTGTGCCATCATATTGGTCAATTGTTGTTGGCCTCGGATAAGGGCACTAAATTTTGCTTCATCATCTACCATAGCTCTTTCTCTTCTGCTAGTCTTGTCACAAACTATTCCCTGATTTCCTACAATTACAGGTTCTCGACGTTGTGCCTTTTTCCTTTTCCTTTGATAATATTTGTATTCCCTATCATTGCTTTGCATATGAAGTGTGTTGAACAATTTATCCAACTTTTTTTCTTAGGTTAGCAAGATCACCATCTTTTTTACTGCTGTAATGTTCCCAGCTAATAGATTTTGAAATATTTGTAAATGTTAGTATGAAATGCAAGGCCTTCATACTTTCTGATCACCAAGATCCTGATGTGGGCCAAATAAGAGCATACGGTGGTTGGGATACTAACTTAAGGTGGCAAACCACACAACTCTATAATGTATACAATACAAACTATTTAAATAATTAAACTAGTCTTGGTGGCATTGCCATCTAGACTTCCAATCCAAGGTAATTTGATGATGAACCACATAGATGTTTCCAATATGAATGATAAGCAATGAAATCCTCTTCTATTTTAAGTCCATGAATTATATCAAACAGTTGTCCAACAATTTAGAAAAATACGCTTTGTCAAAACACTTGGAAATAAAACTGCATAGCTCATGAAATGTAGATACCTGGAATTTGAAGTATGGCCAAAGGGAGATGAAGTGGTTGATAGAGAAACTTCAATACTGAATCAAGCCGTTTATAAACTGATGCAACAACAGTTACCTAAGGAAATCAGCAAAATCAAATTCTATGGCACTGTGGTGACAATGTAGCAACTGAAAATGACTTCAATTCCTCGATTAATCTTCCCTTATGGCAGCCATAAACCTTGATCTGATCATCAACAAAGAGTCCCTCTATTCTCCATTAATCACCCTTCTAGAATGGCTTGATTTGTCCATAAATAAAAAAAGAAATTCCACACAAATGGTGATAAAAATTGTAGCTTAATTGTATTAACTTCAACACTAAACCCTTTAAAAAAATCAATAAAAATGATATGCAAAAATTAAGAAAACACCTCAAACAACAATACTTAGCTCAAATGTGACATCTATATGAAATCACCATAAAGCGATCGGAGGGTTGTTGTCCTCAATCCAAAATTCAAAGGTTCCATCCTCAAGAGAAAGATGAATATTGTTCAATTTGGGACAGAGTAATTTGTTTTCAAAATGGATACCTTCCTCATGCCCCAAACTCTTCTTTTATAGCTTTTTGAGGGATTTTAATATTATTTTCCTTTTTTCACCTTTTCCCTCTAAAAATAATTAGTGTCTTTTTTAAAAATACTTCAGACATTTATTTTTTAATAATTTGAGTTGAAGTCATCCCCTTTTAAAAAAACAGAGTTACCGTTTGGATGATTTAAAATAAATTATTAAATAAGCTTTCCTTTTACAACATCCCAATAGCCTACAGAAATATTAAATATAGGCTATGGATATTTTGTTGGCCTGTGTCCAGGAAGGGGATATGACATACAATTTCTGCTGCGTAGACAATATTTGCTTTAATCTTAGTTAAATAAATTGAACTTATATTAGTTTTCAAAATAAAGTTTCATTCACAAGTTTACCTGCTTCATCTGCAACCAGCTTATGTCTCGTTTATGTAGAAATTGGAACAGGCTTACAATCTGCCACATTAAACTTTTTTAAGAGTGCCTTGGCATACTTTGTCCGAGAGATGAAAATTCTATATTCCTTTTAGATAATATCAACTGCAAGATAATAATGAAGCAGGGCCTTATCAATCTTCTCAAATGTTTTCTTCAACCGTTCTTTGATAGCATTTGTACTATGGCAAACATTGCCAGTAATAATAAGGTTGTTTAACATATATTACAAATAGTTTAATCATACCTAATTTTATAAAATTAATTACAAACTAGGGCCATCTTTGCTTCAAGTAAAGCTAATTTGTTTGAGATGTAAATCTACTTTTTCGTTCCAGCCTCTAGGTGCTTGCTTTGTGGCATACATGGCTTTGTTTAGTTTGGAGATCAGATTATTTTTGCCTTATTTAACACAACCAGGTGGTTGTTCCATACAATATTCTTCATTAAGATATCCATTTAAGAAAGAATTCTTTACATCTAATTGATATATTTTTAATTTGAACTGTGCTGCAAGTGCAATAGCTGTTCTTTAATCATTTTTGCAGCTGGGGCAGAAGTTTCTCCATCATTAATTCCTGTAGTTTTGATTAAAACCTTTTCTAACCAAACAAGCTTTATATTTGGTGATAGTTGCAGCTGGGTTTTCCTTGATTTTGTACCCATTTACAAGCCACTATAGGTTTAACTTTATCTTTTGAAATCTTTACTAGGTCCCATGTATTGAGCTGACATTTCTTCTTTCATTGCATTTCTCTAGTTTTCATCTTTATAAGTCTCTTCATAATTTTTAGGCTCAATAAGACCACAACTTAAATTTAGATATCTTTGAGACCTTGTCCTTCTTCCACTTTCATGTTGACTGAGGAAATAATGCTAGATCCTTGAAGTGTTATAAAATACTATTTTGTTATTTTTCTAGTGGGTGGTCTTGGTTCTTTCCCTCTTTTTATAAAGTTGGTGATTTTGATTCATCTTTAACTTCTGGGCAGGTCTGATCTCTTCTTTATCTGCATTATCATCTGATTAATTTAAAGAATTAACCTTTTTTTGTTCTTTTCTCTTTTCTGATTCTGGTAAATTTTCAGACCTTTCAATCTGAATTTGCTTTGATTCTTGCTTAGCAAAGCCTAGGCTAGGAAACTCTTTCACAAGACTTCATCGATTTTATTTGCTTTTTGATATAGGCATCTATATCCTCTTAATTTCTCAGAATATCCAACAAAGATGGATTTAAGGCTTTTGTCATCTAGTTTCTTTTTTCTTTCATTTGGAATATGAACATAGGCTATAGATCCAAAAATTTCAAATGGCTTTCCTAAGGTTTTCTGTGGGTACAAGCTTCTTTGGAGTTATAGCTTGCAGAGGTTTGGTTGGATTTATATTCAATAAATATACTACAGTATTTACAGCTTCAGCCCAAAAAGTATTGGTAAGAGTTAAGACCTTTTCCTTTTAGTAGAATTATAGCCCTTTTGGTGATGGTCCAATTCTTTCTTTCTGCAGCACCATTTGATTGAGGTGTATAAACTGTTGTAAGCTGTCTTGTTATCCCAAGAGCTTTACAGTATTTTTAGAAATCCTTGGAAAGTAAATTCACCTCCATTTTTGGTTAGATGAGTTTTAGTTTTCTTGTCACTCAACTTTTCCAAATGCTGTGAAATTCTTAAAAGACTTTGAAAGCATCAGATTTATTTTTAATAAAATACACCTATTTTTTTCTGCTATGATCATCTATAAAGGTGAGATAATACTGTGCACCTCCAAAAGACACTGGTTTGACTGGGCCACAAATATTATATGCACAAGTTCTAATTTCTTTTCAGCTCTTTATGAGGATTTCTGAAATTTGTTTCAGTGCTGCTTTCCAAACCTATAAGCTTCACAGATAGCATTGGGAATCTTTACAAGATTGGGCAGGCCAATCACCATATTAGATTTTTTCAAGACGATCAAGCTATCTCTGGACAAATTTCCATAACATAAACACCACATGTTATTGATATCAACAGATTAACAGACATTGATTGTCGAGCAGGAGTAGCCATGAATTTATACAGACTATTCTCATCTATTCCTACTCCTACATTGTTGTAATTCTGATTTTTATCTCTAATAAAGCATCTGCTTTCATCAGATTCAACATTCAGATGCTTTTTAGTCATTTGAGATATATACAATTTACAAAAGATTCTTTTTAAGTCCAGGAACATATAGAACATTTCCTAGTTTCTTTGTTGCATCAATCATCACTTCCAGTGGAATGATCTCTCATCCTTCAATTGGGTGTGTAGTATTATCACTTAGGTCTGCTATGGTTCCTGAATTATATTTTTGAGTGTTTCAAACTGGTCTTTTTCAGAGGTCATTTGTTATGATACACCTCAGTCAATGAACCAAACATCCTTGGATGTAAATTTAGTAGAGAGAGCAGCTAGAAATGCTGTACCTTCAGTGTCTTCAATGGGTTTTTCTTCCTCAAGATTTTCTTTACCATAATTTCTGCTTGGTCTTTTTCCTCGTGCAATGTCAGCCTTTCTCATCCTGCACTCTCTGGCAAAGTGTATTAAAATGCCACAATAATAGACAATAATTCTTATAAAATCTTGTTGTTCTTGTGAGTAACCTTTGTTTCCTCTTCCGTTGTTCTTGTCCTTCTGATTGTTGAGATAAGTCTGTCTCTTTTTCTGCCTCTAGATCTGATTCCCTTTCAAAAATAATTCTCCATTGTTCATACCGAAGAAGACTTCCATAAAGTTCTTCAAATGTCATTTTTGCTGCCTTTCCTATTTCTAAAGGAGTAGTTTCTAATGCTTCATAAGATAATGAAACTTTACTAAGAGTAAGCAGATGGCTAGACTTTTGGAGAATTTTCGCTTGTTCTGTCAGATATTTGACTTAACAGGGCTAAATCTAGTATTGATAGAAAAATCTCATAAAGAGCTTTCTGTTCTAACTATTTTGAAACTCGAACTCTCGACTTTGAAGAGAAAACTGGTTTTGAAGGAAATGGCTCTGCCACTATCAATCTGATGACAAAACTTCACCAGCTGTATGTTCTCTCAGAGACTCTTATTTTGAGGTATATTTTTAACTTGTTAAGTCTGAGTTGTACAGGTTCTGGACAGCCATACAGTTTCTTGAGGTATCTTCAAAAACTGAATGATACGAGGCCTTTCCAACTGGTCCCCCAAGGTTTAGAAGTGATCTTAATGATCCTACTCTGATACCATGTTGAAAAAAATCAGACACAGGTTTCAGAAAGAAAGGAGAAAAACAGGATTGTTATAGTTCATCGGATATATATATGTGCACCCCTTGCATGTATGACAAGTGTCAAGGCACAAATTACTTAATCTGGAGGTGACAATTGTCGCATGTCAGCATAAAGAGGAATATGACACATAACTCTTGAAGTCTCTAGATTGCATTACATAAAACACATAATATTCTAATATATATATGTGTAATAATGTTTCTGGAGCCCAATGCATATATCCTTGATGGAAAAACATTCTTTGAATGGTTGAGCTGGTTTTGAGTCATTCATTCTTGTCCTCCTAGTCAGACTTCAATGCTATCAAATTGTCAACTGTTGAGGGTCCATGTCATAGACATTCATGAGAAGAGTCCTTGATAATGGCTTCCTAGCCCCCTTTGGCAGTCTGAAGTGGCTCCTTACACCTTGGTTCCTTTTTTCTAGATCGTGACTGCTCCAGTATTTAGTTCTAACTTTGGCTAGAAGTAGCATTTAGTAGTCAAGTATCTTAAAATATACATATATATTTTAGAATTATTTCTTTTGCAGAAAGACTGACCCACAAGGACCTAGGGTTTGATCCGATTTGGTACAAATTCGACATTCGGGTCCAGCTCGGTACAAATACTGGCAGGGTTCGAATTTTTCACTGTGGGTTCGGTCAGGGTTCAAAACCCTAACTATGGGTTCGAAAATCAGTCTATGGGTTCAACCAGGGTTCGAAAACCAGTCTGTGGGTTCAATCAATGACCTTTGATGAGCTTTTAATATGATGGTGCAATCAGCCATCATTGATAATAATCTGAGCACAATTTCTAATCACAAGTCACTTGTTTTAGATAGTGTGTGCAACAAAACCAAGGGCCCTATTCTGTTCAAATATAATGCTAATTGGACCCTTTTGCTTGGTTTCTCGTCATAGGTGGAGCATAGCTAGAACTCTAGGTCCCTCTCCAATAATTCTTAAGATATCTAGAAACTTAAGATCTCCAAAATAAAGACTAATCTGAGAAAATGGTCAAAAGACTACTCTTCCTTTGCTTTGCCAAAGCACTCCCTTTTGCTTAGGCTTGGGCAAAAAGAGAAAACAGAAACTGAGCCCCTTACTGGTGCTCTCAAACATGAGAAATTCTCTCCTCTCTTAGTTGCATGAAAAAGCTTAGTAGGAAGAACACTAGAGACTCAAATCTCATATGACCTAGTTTTGTGAAGGGCATTCAAACACTAAATTCTTTCACCTAAAAGCTCATCGGAGATATCAAAGGATCAATGATGGCTGATTGTAAACACTTGACATTTTTATGTTTGAACTTTAATTTATATCATGACATTTGAGTATGACTAATATTTTAATATTTGACAATGAAAGTGGTGGTGTATTTTTGCTATGTTATTTGACTATTAATATGGTGGTGTATTTTGAACTTAATTACTGCTGCAAATATGTATATATTTCTGATTTTCATATGTTTTTGTATTAACGTACCCAAAACAAACCCAACCCCAAAAAAAATTTGCCTGAACCCGCAAACTGGATCCTCGAACCCGAACCCAAACCCGAAACCAAACAGGTAACTTAGGCAAGGATCCAAGAATATCATAAAAGATACTCTATATACTTCAAGAACATATCAAGATTGACAAAACCGAGGAAAGTTGACGAGTGACGATGTTCTAGTTCAACTGGGTGATACATTGTTATACTGCATCAAAATTGCATTTTATTCACATATATGGATTCTAATTGAAAAGCTATGCACTTAAAATATACACACCTAATTTTGAGTCTACATGCAAAAGTTATGGCCTCCACAAGCTGCAAGATTTTGTGAATGGTAAAGGGCAATTTTATTATTGTCAACTGGCAGCTTTGAAACTGCCAGTCTGCTTAAAATGGTGGTTTCATTTCCGTCAACTATGTAATGCAGTGGCTGCTTCTTGAGAAGTTGTACAGATAAAACAATGGCAGAGTAACAATGTCTCTTAAGTTCTGAGACTCTTGGGAGTCCTTTGGTATGTGAAAGGATACTTCCAGCATTATAAGTAGAAAGTATCTAATTGAGGGAATGAATGAGTCAGAAGAGAGTGAAAGTGTGAAGGAGTGAATTGGTGCTGTATGAAGTGGCAAGCTGTTCCTAGGTGGAACTACTTTATATTTTTGTAAATCTTTCCATAGCAGCACTAGGAAGATAGGGGATAATAGAGTGAGTTTATGCTCTTACAACTCTTTGTATTTGCTTCATTAATGGAGGAAGAGGAAGATGTGCTATTGCCACTTCCAGTTGGTTTTCCCCTCCTTGGGGTTTAAAATCCTTGTGTTAATGTGGTTTGTTTCCTTATCTCACCAATGTTTATGATTGAGCAAGCATTGCACTCATTATAATGCACATTCTATTGCTCTTAATACATTCTAAAACCATTGCCAATTCAAGTACATTCTAATAGTTTGTATGTTGATACTATTTCATTAATGAGGGCAATGGTTCTGCCCTTGGGAAACTAGAAGGATCTTGTTGTAAGCACACATTGCTACATCATAAGGTGTAATGTCCCCTTCTAGTTGACATCAATTGTCAGAGGAGATTAGCCTATTATTTTTGGCTCGTGTAGGCTAATTAGGTTGGTTAGGGGGTCTTTCGGGGGTTGTATCGTCTCCAGTGTTAAAAAACTAATAGCTCTGGCTTTCGTTTGAAGTCTTCAGGACTCCGTATGCTCAACTTACTATTTATAGTAAGTCAGGAATGGATAGAGAGGGACCCTTACTATTTTTAGTAAGGTGTGTGGTCGTATGCAGCTCCATCAGCTTAGCTCTCAGTTCAGTCAGCGCTCAGAGATAATGAGTATTCATGGAGATATTAATGTTTATTTGGCTTAAATAAACATTAATTATTTAAAAAGATTATAATATTAAGTTATAATTTAACTTAATATTAAGGGTCAAAGCATCATTAAAAGGGGGCCATTTATTTAATTATTTATTGCGCTCCAATTCCTAAGTTCTTCATAAAATATTAATAGATGCAATAAAATAACATTTTAATGTTATTAAATGGCTTTTTATGGAGAAGTTCGATTTTCTCTTAAGGGCTTATATATTTTACTTTGGAGTCGTTTTATTATTCACGGATTGAGCATTGGTGTAGATGAGTTTTGTCTGAGAGAGGAAGCCAAGGGTTTCTAAATCAGTTTGCCATTGAAGAACGTTCACTCTCCATTGTTGCAGCCATTTGAGGTGGTGAAATATCCATTGAATTTGGTATTTGGGGAGAGCTTCATACAGAGGTTCTATTTGTGCTTAAAAGTGAAGAATTTCATCTAGGGTTTGAAGGATTGGAAGGGATATCTACAGCAGACCTAGAGATTCTTTCTTGGCAGCCATTCTATACAAGATTTTAAATGTTTAATTGCTGCTACAGTAATGCGTGAACAGTAACGCGGGAACAGTAACTCTACAGGGTTTGAGCTTATTGGTGTATTTTTTGCAAGTTTGGAAGGGTTTCATTGAATATTGTTGGAGTATATCATCTGCTGTTCTAGATTTCTGTTGTATGCACACAGCTGGGCAGATTTGAGGCACGATTCAGCTTGCAATCTGCTTATTATTAGCTCGTGATTATTCTCCAGCCTAGGCGTGTTCCTTCTTGGCCAAAGCGCTACCTTCTTTGGGCTTCTTTCTTCATTAATCTGGCCATGAGAGGAGTTTGAAGCATTGTGAAGGGTTTTGAGAGTGGAGAACAAAGAATTTGCTGCAGATCGATTTCATTATCAGAATTTCATGTATTCAAGCTTTGGACCATCGGGTATGCTAAGCTGAAGAAATTAAGCATTGTATACCTTCTTATTTATAAATACGATCATTTGCAGCTCTATATCATTTTAAGTTTGTTTCAGACTATTGTATTTTCTTGCACAGTATATTTCTTGCCTGGCATTTTGTTGAAACAAACAAACAATATCATATATTGTTGAAAAAACCAAGAAAAAAGCATAAACCCTCAAAACACGAAATTGCAAAACAAGCAAAAACAATCAGTCCCCGCAATCAAGAGAAGACGAGTTCTTACATAAGGCATTTTGGCAATTCTTGATATAATGTCTGACCAAGTAGCAAAACTTGAATACTAGTACAAAATCTAGATGGATTTTGCTTAGTTGCAACTTAGCCGAAGGATGAAATGATAAATGTATGCAACAGTTGTTTTTTTCTTAGTTGTTTGGTAAGCTATGATGGATGTAAGTAGCTGTTATGTATATTTTCTACAAGACAAAGATTGTAGACAATTGAAGCTTCTAATTTTGATAGGAATTTATAATTAGAGGGTGACTTGTGGTTTTTTTTTTCCCAAACATTTTTTCACAGGTCAATATAAATATCAAGCTAGTTATCATCTTTTTAATAATGCGAGTTCTTTTTGTATTGCTGTAACACAATTCCACAAGTTGAAATAAAGCATTGCAACCCTTGATTGGTTTCATTTCTAGTGGCAAATTCCTCTCAGCCAAAAGGTAAACATTATGACATTTAAAAAGAAATCTGTTGTCTTTATTGGACAAAAATGATTAATGGAAAGTGCCCTGCTTATGAATAATATTCTGTGATATAAGGCTGGTAGGGAATGTTCAATGTTCACTGTTTCACTATAACCCCCAGGTTAAAGTATATCTTGTAGAGGTAATTTTAAGGGATTTAACAAATAGGCTACCAGGCATGTAGGAGGCATGAGAAAGGAGCCGTCATCTTCCTTGGCATGTTTTAGTGTGCTTGTTTCATTACTATGCTAAAGTCTCCAAGTAAAAGAACATTCCAATATATATGGTTTTAAATCTTAATTGAATACAACAAACATGGATGTGTGTTTTAAATTTCATCATCTTGTGCGTTCAATTGAAAACATGGTTTACATGTATGTTTTTCTTATAGTGGCTGAAGGCAACTTTAATATCATTGTATGTGAAGCTTTTTCCAGTTTGTGTTTACTGCTTCTATGATTACTTTAATGTTTTAGTGATTGTGTTCTGAATTCTGATAGACCTTTATTCTGGTGGTTGCAGTTGCTCTGTGATGTGCTTTAAGCAGCATAAAGGTGTGCATGTCTTGTCCTAACTTGAATATGCATGCACAGACTCCCAGTATTGTATGCCAGATAAATCTTCAAAAACATATATTTGCTTTAGGTGGCCCCCAAATTTTGTAGTTTTTGATATTTTATTTTTGAGAAAAAGGACAGATAAATTTGTTATTTTGTTTTAGGGGATTACCAATGGCAGCTAGAAACCCTCAATATACATGGAATTATGTGACCTTTTACTTTGATAGCTTGACTCCAGATGATTATCATTTTTACCAAAAGTCCTAATAGTGTAATTTCTTCTCTTTTTGAAACAGTTATATAGCCGTTTGGCAACTAAGTACTGTTCTGAACGGGTGTCAAAGGAAATCCTTAGTAAGGCATCATGGAAGTTATTAGTTGTAAATTGTTGCTCCTCACGTCACTTAATGACCACCAATGAGGAATGGTAGAATTGCAACTGACTGGGAAAAATAGCCTTTTGACAAAATAGTAATTAATGTGGAAATGAAAAATGATGGAATGAAACAAAATGTTAAGCTCCGTAAAGATGAATAAATTGATTGCTTTTCCTTATACAAGGTCTTTTAGGATATCAAATACTCTCACAGGCAATGAATCTGAAACTAACATATGTGACAGCCAATTTATATATTATCTACATTTGATCCTCAAATATATTTGTAAGTGAATGATTGATCTTTTTTTTATCTGATTCAATTTAATTGGCTCTATACAAAAGATTTAGATTGCAAAATCAAATAATTTATAGTGTTTCTTTGAGTTTAGAGGATGGTGTGACAAGATGTAGTTTTAACTAATGGGAACAACAAATGTTTTTTGGATTTCAATAATATAAAATAACTAATAATTGAATTTTTAAAATACAAATAAATAAAAAAATGATGCTGGAGCATCCTGTTGCATGGACAATCTTGCGCACCCAAAAACATTTTAATTTTAATGTTTGTGTTTTGTTCTGATTTTTCTTGTAGGCACAATTTATTAAAATCCTCAACTCCTCCGACACAGTAAGGTTTGATGTCGGGATTGTGAAAAATCAATTGATTAATTGATTTACTTGTTAATTGTTTTAAAAATGTTTGAAAAGTGTTAATTTTCCAAAAAGACAAAATCCCACACCCAAGCTTGTGAGTGGGCATTTATTGTAAATTGTAACTCCATTCAAAATTCTAGAAATTGCATTTGTTGAAGAAATGGGATGTTGGGCGTTGAGGGAGTGGAGAGAGTGGGTTGAGAGACAAGAAGACAATTTTTGAATTGCTATTGAAAGCACATGCCAAAAAGAGGAAAACTACACCTAGGAAGGAGTAATGAGCACTTTGGAAGTTTGACTAGCAGAGGAGATGAAATCCCACGCCCATGTTGCCTAGGAAGCTTTGGTCAAGAAAAGAAATGAGAAGAATATGTGAAAATGGTGATTGTTTGGAAGGAGGAAGGATTTGATGGCATTTGATGTGTGTTGCAGGTGCTTTTTGTTGTTCAAAGAGAGTTATGATCAGATTTTGGGTTGCCTATAGATGTTTTTTAGAGAATTTGAAGTTTGCTTGCGATTGCTTATAGTTTGGTGTTGTAGGAGTGGCATAGTTTGGCAATTGTGGAAGCCATTGTATCTCATTGTTGTTGTAGGCATTTTAGATTAAAATACATTTTCAGATTTCTTATTTCATTGTGTTTTTCTAGTTGTGCATTCAAAAATATCAGAAGTGAATTTGCTGCAACAATTGACAATTCTGTGGATTCTCAATTGTTGAGCTGCACCATTTGGTATTAGAGTGGGTTGAGGAATGTTGGCGTTTAAATTTGCACCTTTGGTATGCGTATTTGAAATGGACAGCTATGCACAGATAAACTGCTCTTCAAATTAGGAGGGGAAGCTCCCTCTTGCTGATGGTGTTTGAAAGAAAGTAAACTAAAACTAAGTTGCCTATCTTTTTGATCAGCTTAGAGCACAAGGTTTATTAAACACAAACGCCGCAGCTGAGATTTTCTGATTTTAAGAACTTCAACTACGACTAACTTAAACTAAAGACGTTTCTAATTTCTCAAGTAGTAGTTGAGCAAGAGAAACTAGAAATGAACAAGGTAGATTTTCTGACAAAATACTTCAACAAACTCTTTCCCAACAAACATCTACATACTTCAATGCGAGTTGAAATCAAGATCATAAAAGTAGAACATAAATAACAGAAATCTGAGATTTTGGACCAAGGCAAAGGAGGCTCATGATTTTATTACTCAAATTTCTAGAACAAAATCCACTTCTAACATGCCTTGAACAAGAAAATTGCAGCTAAAGAGGCTTGCAATCTTGCTCTTACACAATAGAAACAGCAATCACACTAACTCCTTGTTGGCTAAAGAGGCTCAACAATTCGCTTATCACAACACAATTGAACAATACTTGAGTAACAAATAGAAGGCACAATAGGCTAGCTTTGTTCTCACTAGCATGGTTAAAGAAAACTAATGAGCAAAGGCTCTTATTTATAGAGAAGCAGAGGAGTAGGGAACCCTAAAATCTCCTTGCTTTCACAATCTAGGGCTTGCTCAGCAAGCAAGCTTTATTACTAAATCTAGGAAGAAGATAACATCTAAAACCCTAAGAAAGCAGGAAAAGCGGGAAATGCCAACTATTACATTTATCTTCTTTCTCTTCTCAAAGAATGGATAAGAATTATTCCGAGAATAGAAAGAAAGTGGGAAAGAAAGCTTCTAGAAGAAAGCTGCTTTAAAGCTCGATCACATCCGCTAGAAAATTAGAAACCATGTCCTGGTTCGGTGCATCTATGCTCCCCTCACAGCAAAGCTAATCGCTTAGAAATATTCAGCGATCCGCAGAGATCTCTGTGGAAATCTTCAATTCTCATTAATGCTTTATCAAACCTTTGCTGACATCATCGGATATGATTCCATCCTTCCGGCCAACTGATTGCAATTCACGTAACAATAGTCTAAAAATTGATCCCGCAAGACTTCATCAAGCCCGGCGTAGGTCCATCTTCAAGATCAACATCAGAAGCAACTGGTGATGAACTCATCATGAAAGCAGCGAGCCAATCACCCTTTGTCTATAGGTGATGAATTCCTCGGATATCCTCTCATAGGTTTTAACTTTGAAAACACGGCACTCCCTCCAAGCAAGGATTTGTCTCTTGTGTTCTTTTGAAATTGCTAAACCATAGACTGTGTCTAAATCAGCAATGATGATCTCATGCCTTGGTTTTACTTCAGCAACTGATTGTTCAAACCCTTGGATACCTTGACATAACTCATGAGCGTTTTCTCTCAACTGGAACATTTGTGCCAAGATCTGCCTTCCTTTGACAATGAAACTCTTGATCCACTCTCGAAGTTTCTTTTTCCCCACATATGACTAGTTGTTTCAACTGATGATGATCAGCCGGTGTCTCTAAAATCTGGGGCAGCAACTGGGTTACCTGTGAAGAACCATAGACAAGGTTAGAAATGAAAAGCCTGAGCTGCTGATTTTCAGCCTTGAGGGCTGCCTTGTCTTCTCCATCCTTAAGCACTCTTTCCTGAAGGTTTTCGGACACAACTCTGAAAGACTCACATCCGCATGTTTGGTATTTCTACCAAGATTAGCTTTGACCATGACTCTAAACTATCCATATTCACCTCATCCCTCGTTCTTGTCTTCGGGGCAATGCGTACCTATGACTATCTCAAGTATCGATTCCTATCAAAGTGAACTTGCTTCTTTGCTTTCTTTTAGGAGGTTCTCGACAAATGTTATCGATCATCGACACTCACTTGATATGAAGGCTCTTCCTAACCCTTCCTAAGGAGTTCGCCAAGACACTGTGAGTATTCAACAACTTCCTCAGAGGTGCAACCAGAATTTCGCTATCTTCAATATCAAGGCCAATGTGAATCGTTGAAGAACCCGCCAAAGGTACAAAACATGTGTTGGAAGGCGGCCTTCCGCTTCTCTCGAGGTAATGGCTCACAGAGGAGCTTCAATTAACCGTCAGAGGGCTGCCTTTTGCATGACTATGCCCGAAGTCTAACCTTCTTCTTACATTTTATTTGACCTACTACCTTTGACGCCTTCTTGAGACTGACTTTTACCCTTTCCTTCTGACTGCGTTTTGGAAGAAGAGGGAATTATCCTTGGCTGCTTTGCTACTGGAATGGAGTTTTTCCTCTGAAGGATTAAGAAAACCTTGCTATGCTCAAGGACTTGTCTTGTCCTGTCTTCAACTGAAAGGGACTCTTTATTAGCCCAGTTAACTTGTGGAAGGGGCTGATCTTCAATTCGCTTCTGAGTATACATCGGGAGAAGCACATCCTCATCATCATCTGATAACCCTTCTATATCTTCATTTAAACAGTCCTTCATCTGGTGGAGAGTTAGCCTGCTGTAACTACGTCTCCGCACCTCGAACTCATCTGTACAATTAGCCCAAAAATCTTCAAGTGCGGCTATATGATCATAGTTCTTCTCAAGTCGGCCAGCATAGACGCCATGAGGATCAAATGATCGTCTCTCGCTGTAAGGCTTGAGGCCGAGTTTATCTAACTCATCTCCCATTGTCTTGGCATCTGCAGCAGTCCTGCATGTATAAATTCCCAACCCTAATGGAAAATGGAGGGAGGGTTTCCTTCTGTTCCTCAAGACTGTGTGAACATCATGGGCCTGCCTCAAGAACTCCATGAAGACGACCTCATCTGACGGGTACCTAGGCAGCATGAGCGGGGCACCTGAATAGCCATAGACCCTGAGATAGGTGAAAGTGGGAAACTGTATAAACCAATCTGCCCACTCCGCCATCACTGCCCTGGCAACTGAAGAGATACGGACATGCAACTCATTTTCCAGGTCTCGCATAGTGTACATCAGAAAAGCCTCGTTCACTCTCTTGTAGTGGTGCAGGGACTTCGTGAATTCCAACTGGGGATAGTAGTTATATATATGCTGCACACTCAATGATCCCTCAGCGTTCAACCCTCTGGATTGACCTTGATAGGCCACCAGGTAGACTAGGTACAACACCATATGGAATACATGAAATTGGAAGTATTCTGTCATCTGCTGATGTAGGTTGTCACTGATCAAAGTAGGCCAATCATAGAACTCAGTTTTCTTCATGATGTGGGGTATGGCGTAAAACATCCAAGGTTGAGACTTGGTGGCATCCTTTGAGCCAGTTACTCTGTTGAGCAAGGTGATAATGATGGCAATCTCGTCCTTAAACTCTCCTCGCTCAACGTTCTTTGGCAGAGTCTTATGCTTTTCTTTCATCCATCTTTGTGCAATCTTCTTACTATATTTGTCTTTATGCATCTCCCATATCCTTTCACACTCACCCTTTGAGATAGTAACGCTTTCAGGCCATGGGGGAATGGAAAAACACTTCTCGATCATATCAGGCTTTAGATTGCAAATCAATCTACCATCAGCTGATTGGATCTCCCTAGTAGCCGGGTTGTAATGCTTAATGCAAGCAATTACGAACTCAAGACTCTGAACTGCTATAGGAATTGACGCTGCTGTGAGGAGTCCAAAATGTCCCAGGTTCCTGATTGAGGTGTTGCCTGCGCTCTCCAAGGCGTGTAGATCGAACACCGCCTTGATATGATGCAAGTCTGTCTTAGTGGTTTTGATGTAATCATGATAAAGAGCTGATTCAGACTTGAAAACATTGGGAGTGTACTCCATTTCAAAAAACTCGAAGAATGACTGTAAACTCGCCTTGGTTCTGACAAGTTTTGAGCAATTTCTATTTTTAGAATGCTGATTTTCTTGCTCCAACGGACAAATTTTTTGAAAATTATTTCGAGATATGGGTTTTGCTCAGAATTTCGTTGTAAGACAACCCAGATCGTCCGTTTTTGAAAATTTTGAATTTTAACTGAAAAAGCAGCAAACCCTAATTTCTTCAATTTTTCCCGAAAAAAGCTGGCACCTGGGTTTTGTTTAGAATATGATTAGAAACGGACCCAGTTGATTAGATTTGTAAAACCCTGATGGCTGATCGAAGAAACAGCCAACCCTAGAATTTGAAACTTTCTTGAAAAAAGTTGTGATATGGGTTTTCTTCAGAAGACTGATTGGAGAGGACCCAGATGATTG
Source organism: Sequoia sempervirens (assembly GCA_007258455.2). NCBI lineage: Eukaryota > Viridiplantae > Streptophyta > Pinopsida > Cupressales > Cupressaceae > Sequoia > Sequoia sempervirens. The sequence goes on from VDFB02025268.1 coordinate 21,958, forward strand.
AAAAATGAATGCACTGAGGATTTCACTGACATGCAAAATAAAAGCAGCTGCTGCAACTTGATGAAGTTCTTTGAAAATTTCTTCAGAAGATTAAGGTGAAAAGACCTAGATGACTGAAAATTCGAAAACCTTGGCCTTCTTCTTGAAAAGTTTGATCTTCTGGATGAAAAAGCTTGAAAAAGCAAGGGTTTATGCTTGCTGATCTGAAAAATCTGATGAAAAACCAGCAAACACAATTCTTGATCATGAAAATTCCTTCCAAACTTGTTGCCCAACTTTCTCCTCAATGCTACCTACAAACAATGAAAATTACATGAAAGAAAGCATGTTAAATAGACTTAGGGTTAAGGTTTTAAGCCTGCTTTCTTTTGCTTTTATTCCCAAAACCCTAAAATCTCAACTTCATTGAACTTGGACGCCTTCCTTCACTTGCAATTTTGAAAACTTTGAAAATGTTGAAAATTCTTCCAAGGCATGAGAAGATGGGCACCCTTCTTCACCAGGGGCGCCCACTTTAAGCAGTGTTAGTCAAATTTTTGGCATTTTCAACTTTTCTTCATTTTGACCTCCTACTTCGCCTCCGATTTCCCGTTTGCAGATTGATCTGACAGGTGAGCTGAAGGATTCATTGCGGAGCTTGACTGATTCTAAGAAGGTTGTTCTGGAGGCGCCTCTAGCGAAAAACTTTGTTTGGACCTTCGAATTCATGGGAGTCTTTTCCTTCCAGGGGCGCCCATTTTACCCAGAGTTAGCCATTTTCATGATCTTCAAATTTCTTCATTGACTCCTCTTCTACAGATAATCTCGTTGAATTTGGAGCTCTGGGCGTCGGATTGTTTGCCTATTGTGCTCATCACAAAGCTGACGAGATATGAGGAGGGGTCTTCTGGGATGAACTCTGTCAAAAAGTGAATTTTAATCCCTCAAAAGCTTGGGCGCCCATCTTGGCTGGGGGCGCCCATGTTCACCAGACTTAGTTTATTTTCCACTTTTTTTGTGTTTGCTTCTGAATCTCAGTTCTTGGCTCTCATCAGACCCTCTGTTCGATGCTTCATATCCGACGACTGCAACCTCCGATTGATGTGCTGGATATCTCGTTGGAGAGCTGGATCAACTGTGAAGAGATCACATTAGAGCCTCATTTATGAATTCATCTGTTTGAGCCCTTGAAAACTTGGGCGCCTCTTCTCTCCTGGGGCACCCAAACCTTCCAGACTTAGCCATTTTTTCATTTGATTTCATCTTCAAGTTTGAAACCTTTATTTTGTAAGTTCCACTTCAATCTGAATTTGCTGAAGGATGACCGGATGATCCTCGACGGCGCGTGCATATCGGGCTAGTCAATACCTAAAAGATGGCTACCTTTTAACTAACCCTAACCATCGACTAGGTACCAGTACCCTGGGCTCTTCTTCACCCAGGGCTCTAAAAATCACCGCCGTATCTATCAAATTATGATAAGTTTTCATTCTTTTTCATTCTAACTTTAGTTTGGATCCCCCTTGTTCAGCCTCAAATCCCAGTCGACTGGATGATTTGTTGATTGTATCGTCGAACTCGCTGCGGAGCTAGGGAAGAACTAAGCAACTTTGGTTGGAGGAGTAAACCCTGATTTCATCATTTAATGCCCTAAAAAGATGGGCGCCACCTCAAAGCACCAAGTCCGGGCAGCAGCAGTACCTCCTTTCATCATTTCTTTACTTCGCTCTTTGTTCATGTTCATCATTTCACCATCCGGCTAAATGACTCAATGCTGAATCACACCTCGAGTGTTCGCACACCTCCATACTGATGACCTTCAAAGCTCCCGATGTGCTTCCAAAAGCGTAATAGATCCAAGAAGGCAAAATCATCATTGACTTGATTGCACCACTGACATGGACGGTTTTGAACTAATCAAAATCGGGCTTTGAATCCTAACGACCAACTTTCTATTTTTAGGAAAGTTTTGCTAGTATCCGTCTCCAAAGAAACCCAGAAAAACCCAAAAAACGTTACTAATTTTAGAAAATTTCTAAAAATAGCAGTTTTCCTAAAATTTAGGGATGAAAAACTAAGATCTGGGTTTTGTAGATTAAGCTGCTCTCAGCAGACCCAGATCGTCAAATTTTGACAATTTTGCGTTTTAACCCATCATGCAAGACTTGCACACCCAAATTTTGACCTTTTTGACTGATTTAACAAGACTTTTACTCATTTCTTCAAAATGTCTAAGTGTAACAAAAATTTTAATATTGGGGTACAACAAGGAAGAAAAAAAGAAGCCATGGCATACAAAGGACGTGGGAGAGGGAGTGCACCACGAGGAGAAGATAATAGTAAATACTAATGTTATGGAGATGTTGAGAGGAATAATAGCACGCTTGGAGGCCATAGAAACCTCACAACGAAGAGGGATTCATATAGAGGATGTTAGTGAAGAAGAGGAAGAAGTTGCAAAAGTTGTAGATGTGGAAAGAGTAGATGCATAGGTGAGAGATTCCTGCAAATACTATCCAAGTAGGGTAGTAAGCCAAGGATGGATCCATCAAGCTATAGTGGAAAACTAAATCTAGAAGAACTAATTCATTGGACTGCAGAGATGGAAAAGTATTTTGACTTGGATACAACTGAAGACAACAGGAAAGAGAAGTATGCTTGCACCAGGTTGGAAGGGCATGCATCCCTATGGTGGGATCAATTACAAATTGAAAGACAAAGAAGGGGAAAAGAGAAGATAAGATCATGGGACAAGATGGTCACAAAGTTGAAGGAAATTTTTTTGCCTATGGACTATCACATTAGTTTGTTTAAGAGGCTGCAAAATGTGAAACAAAAGGATTTGAGTGTCATGGAGAACACAGAAGAATTCTACAAAATGGGAATTCATGTTGGGCATGTTGACGATGATGAAGAATAGGTTGCAAGGTATGTGAATGGGTTACAAATTGCTATCCAAGATGAAATTAGTATGGTTATGATAAGAATAGTGGAGGAAGCCTACCAATGTGCTCTCAAGGAAGAGGAAAAGTTGGCAAGAAAGCAACAAAGTAATTCCAGATGTAGAGGAGAAGGTAGAGAACAAACAAGTAGTGGAAGGAGACATCCAATAAAGGAAGAAGAGGCAAGCTAGTCTGAAACAAGTTATGGCTCAAATGTGAGGGGAAGAGGAGATTCCTTTAGAGGAAGAGGATAAACTTCAAGAGGAAGGGGAGATTATGGAAGAGGAAGACGATTTTCAGGAGTTTGTTTCAATTGTAGAGAGGTTGGTCATAGGGCATTTGAATGTCCTCAAGTGCAACAAGAGGATAGGACAAGTAATACTAAGAAAGCATTTACCATAGAGGCTGAAGAAGAAAATGAAATAGCAGACCCAAAGGATGAAGAAGCTCTTATGTTGAGGAGAGTGCTTTTAAAGCTAGAAAAGAAGCAACAAGAACCCATATAGAGGAGTTTATTTAAAACCATTTGCAAAACAAAGGGAAAGTGTTGCACCATGATTGTGGACAACGGTAGCATGGATAATTTGGTATCTCAAGAAATGGTGGAGAAACTAAGTTTGCAGAAAACAAAACATCCAATGAGTTTGTATACTATGGGAAAGACATTGGTTTGAGCTTACTTCGTCAACCAAGTAGATTAGGGAATGTCATATGTTGTGTAGTTGGAGTTTGCACAGTAGAGGAGGCTATTTTGTTTGTGTTCATGGCTTTGTTTGTTGTGAATATTTTGTTTCCATTTACCTCTTTCCTTCTCCTTGCAATGCATGGAACGAATGAAATGAACAAAATGTTGACATTTAGGGATTTTTGTGGTCAGTAAGTCCAGAAAAATCCGTTAAAATCCACTCTTGCATTTGGAATTGTGACGAAATTGCTACGCAGTCAAAATTGTCCAATTCATTTTCCGTTGATTGGAAACGTTTTGGCCATATAAATCTTAAACCTTGTAAATCCATAGAGTTTTAAAATCTGAATTCAATTTGGAGATGTTTCGTACCTCAAATTGGCTTGTTCAATTCAGGAACACCAACAAAACCTACTTGAGAATCTTGTTTAGCGTTCATAATTGTTAATTCTTGTTCATAGCTTGAGGTTTAAGAGTAGTTTTAGATCTTAAGGAGCTTTCCTTGCTAATTTGAAGAGAGGTTATCCTTGTGTGCTGTTCTATTTAGTGTTGTCTCATAAGAGAAATTAAAAAGTTAAGAGATTGTGTAATGTCCCCTTTTTCTAGATCAATATCTTTGCAGTGTTTAGTCTACTAATTGGTCCCCATAGGCTAATGAGATGTTTAGGAGACCCTTTTGAGGGTAATTAGTGGCTCCTCGACAGGCCTTTTGATGTTCATTTCAATATTCTTCTGCTCAATGACTCCGTGTATTGGTGGTGAGCCTTCTGGAAGTTATCCTGGTTGTTTTCTCCCACACTTACTATTTTTAGTAAGTTACTTTGTCATATTGCTCATACTTACTATTTATAGTAAGTCATGCCTAGATTAGTTGTCATCATGCCTACATTCAAAAAATGTGATTAGATCACTCTTGTGAGTAGGTGTTGGTTTATTATTGAGAATTAATGATTGAATTATATTATTTATTAATGATTACTTTATAATATGGTGTTATAAGGGGGTTAAGTGGTATTTAAGAAACTTTTATCTTTTAGTGATGCTTTGTTAAATATTATATTAAAAGCTATGCTCCACGGAGTTTCGGGGACGGGGACGATAGGGGATGGCGGGACATGTTTCCGGTACGGGGGTACTTTTGGGCCATTTTTTAGGGGACGACAAGGGATGGCTGTTAAAAAAATAAGGAATTTTTTTAAAATATAGAGAAATTTCAAATATTCACATCATAACATTGATAAAGCATTCATCATAGACATTGTAGAAGATTAATACATAACATCAGACTTGAATTGAGATTTCACGTGAGAATTGACAAACAAATTAAAGAAATTCAAATGCTTTCATTGTGAATGTACATACATATTATATAAGAATTATAAAAAAAATGCCCAAAGGCTCCAAGTTTCAACTATAAAATGACAAAAACATAGAAAATATATGACTCCAAGTTAAATGGGCCTTTTGCATAGGTTTTGAGGACTTCAGAAGGACATTCGAATGGGTTTGAAGTTGTTGGCCCTACTACACTCCCACTGCTTGAAGAACCCCTTGTGGCTGCCACACTTCTATGAGTTCTACTTCTAGGTCTACTTCATTCATGCATTTGAACCTCAACCTCCTCACTATCATTACTAGTAATCTCATTGCTACTCATGATTTTTTTTGGTTAAGAATTGAAAAGAGAGCTGCAAGTTCAAATAAAGAAAAAAAAAAACTCACAATGCCCTTCATACTGTTTAGTTATGAACTGAAAGATTGCTTATATTAACTAAAGGAAAAAGTGACAATAAAAAGAAGAAGCAAAATACAGTAGACATTAAATGTCTATCTACTTCTAACTACTGACTACTGTAGAAACAGTAGAAACCTAAACTAACTCATTACATTAAAACATTGACCATTAACAATATAAGAATATAATATTCTAACACCCTCCCTTAATGGTCAATCTATCAACCACACCAAGTTGCCCCCTGAATTTAACAAACTTATCCGGGCTCAAAGACTTGGTGAGAATATCTGCAGTCTGATCTGCTGTTGGAACATACTGCAGCTGAATTGATCTGTCTTCTACCAGCTTGCGGATGTAGTGACAATGAAGCTCAACATGCTTGGTAATGCTCATGGAAGATCGATTTTGGCTAGTTTGACACCCTTGATTATTAGGTGTACAAGGGAGAAACATTGTGACATGTGCATGTCAGAAAGCATCCTGCGGAACCAAACTGCCTCACATGCTGCCTTAACTGTTCCTCGATATTCAACTTCAGTTGAGGAAAGAGCCATTGCCTATTGCTTCTTGCTGGTCCATGTTACAGCACCTGTACCCAAACTGAGTACATACCCAAAAGTAGATTTTCTATCATCCATTGAACCTGCCCAATCTGAGTTTGTATAACCAATCAACTTTGGATCTTGCCATCTACCATACAAAATGCTATAATTTGAAGTGCCTTTAACATATCTCAGCACTTGCTTCATTGCAATCCAATGATCAGCTTTTGGAATTGTCATGAAGCCAAAAATGTAGCTCATTGCAAAATTGATGTCAGGTCTAGTGGTAGTGAGGTAGATGAAACTGCCCACTAGTTGCCTGAATGTCGTTTCATCGACCAGAGGAGAATCAGAGTTGGTTGACAACTTCAACCCCTTCTCCATAGGTGTGGAGGCAGGTTTGCAATCCTGCATCCGAAATTTGTCAAGTAGACTTTGAGCATATTTAGATTGAGTGATAAAAATACTATCAGTGGTCTGCTAAACCTCAATACCCAAACAATAATGGAGAAGCCCCAAATCTGTCATGGCAAAGGCCTGACACAAATCCTGTTTGATTGCTGCAATCAAATGTGTTGAACTACCAGTACTGATCAAGTCATCAACATAGACAACAAAAAAGAGAATATCATCACCAGAGTGTTTGACATACATATTACTATCAGAAGGGCTGTGCTGAAAACCATGATCAACCAAGTACTGATCAATCTTGATGTACCATGCATGAGGAGCCTGTTTCAGGCCATAGAGTGCTTTCATGAGCCTACATACCCAATGCTCTTTGCTAGCAACCTTGAAACCAGGAGGCTGCGTCATGTAGACTTCTTCTTGCAACTCACCGTTGAGAAAGACACTCTTGACATCCATCTGATGAGCCGTCCATCCAAATTGGGCTGCAATAGCGAGAAGAAGACGAATTGTGCTCATCTTGGTAGTAGGAGAAAAAGTCTCCTCATAATCAATGCCCTCCCGCTATGTGAATCCTCGAGCAACCAATCTGGCCTTGTATTTATCCACAGTACCATCAACATGATACTTGACCTTATAAACCCATTTGTAGCTGATAGGTTTCTTCCCAGGAGGAAGATCAGAAAGAACCCAAGTGTGATTCTTCAGAAGACTATGATATTCGGTCTCCATAGCCTTTTCCCACTTTGGAACTCCTTTAGCCTCTGAATATGTATGAGGCTCATAGATGCTATGGATGTTGGCCATAAGAGAAAAATTGATTGTGTTTTGTTGGTTGCTCTTTCTACGAGTTGATCTGCCCTCAATGAGTTCATCATCATGAAGATCTCCAATAGTTTTGAGCCACCATTTAGGGTGACGGGTAGAAGTACCAACATCTAAAATAGGAGAAACAACATCTCCTGGGACTTCTAGAACAAAGTCATCTGGATGTGAGTGCTGAGGAAAATCAAGTGGTGCAATGTCATGACTGGTGGACTCCTCATCTTCAGAGTCAGAATGCTCTGAAGCCCTCCCATTAGGGGAATCAAGAGGAAGACGAACACCCTCATCAGAAACCTTCATAGGCTGATTCGCAGGACTAGTAGTAGGAACAAATGGACCAATAGTCTCATCAATCACAACATCACGACTGAATATGAGACGATCTGTCTCCACATCAATCAACCTGTATGCCTTGTGATCGTCGCTGTAACCAGTAAACATAAGTGTCTGGCTCTTGGAGTCCAACTTAGTACGCTTGGCTTTTGGGATCCATACATGAGCTGTAGAACCGAAGACATTTAGATGGCCCACCTTAGGCTTACGTCCTGACCAGGCTTCTTCTGGAGTCATCTTCTTAACGGCTTGTGTAGGTGACCGATTCAGGAGGTAGACTACAGTATATACATAAACTGCTTCAGCCCAGTATTTCTTAGGTACATTTCTGTACTCCAAAATAGAACACGCCATTTCAGTAATGGTGCAATTCCTACGTTCAGTGACACCATTCTGCTGAGGGGTGTATGGTGTGGTGAGTTGTCGCTTAATGCCATATGTGTAGCACAAAAAGTAGAGAAGTTCGCAGAACAAAACTCCTCCCCATTATTTGACCTTATAGTAACAATCTGTGAACCTGATTCCTTCTCAACTAAGGCCTTATATTGCTGAAATGTACTAAACACATCTGATTTATTTTTCAAAAAATACACCCACATTTTGCAATTGAAATCATCAACAAATAATAAAAAGTACCTGGACCCAGTAATAGATGGAGTGTTCATTGGTCCACATACATTAGTGTGAACCAATTGAAGTACCTTGGAGGCTCGCCAAGAATCACCATCCGAGAATGGTGTCTGATGCTGCTTCCTAGCTTGATAGGCTCCACAAACTCCATGATTTTGAGTTTGGATCTCAGGTAGACCAGCAACCAAACCCTCCTGAGACAGTTGAGAGAGATAGTGCACATTCAAGTGCCTATAACGCTGATGCCAAAGTTTGTTGATGGAAGTACTCCTGGCTGCCAGAGCATGCTCTTGAGAATCATCAAAATCAGCAAGTCGATATAGACCATGATCCTCAAATCCCATAGCGATTGTAGTACAAGTCTCCCTATCAACAATGCTGCAAGTGGATGAACTAAAAACAACATCCAATTGGGGTGAATGCCGCATGATCTGACTAACTGAGAGAAGGTTATGTTCCATGCCTGGAACATAGTAAACATCAAGAAAGAGTAAATTTCTTCGTCCTGAGTGAATCTGGACAGTGCCCTTACCAGCAACTCTATACTCTTCACCTCCTCCAAAAATGACAGAATCAGAGAATGGTTCGAATTTTGTGAACCAATCTCGATGATGAGTAAAATGCTGTGAAGCCCCAGAATCAATATACTAGACAGAAGATTGTACTGGATTTGCTGTTCACTTGGCCATAAAAGCATAGAATGCAGATTCTTTCTGCTCAGTGTGCTCCGCGACATTTTCCTTTTGTTGAGATCCTCCCTACTTCTTTTGTTCAGAAGCTAACCGAATTCGACAATTAGCCTTCATGTGACCATACTTATGGCAATAATTGCACTGAACGTTCTTTTTCTTCTTGCTGTCCTGAGAAGAACTAGAGTTTTTCAGCTGAGAAGTTTGCGCCTTCCCTTTGTTCTTAGCAAAAGATTTGGCAGAGAACGCTTGCTCGGTGGAGGTGGAATTGGTACTGCTTCCAAACTGCCGTCTCCAACGATCCTGTTGTAGAAGCTTGTTACACAAGTCTAGAAACTTCAAGTCAACATTTGTTGAAGTAATATTGAGCGTTTCAATGAAATGCTCATAAAATTTTGGCAAACTCTTCAAAGTGATGACGACCATGTCCTCTTCCTCCATTGTGCGACCAATCGCCTCCAATTGATCACGAATGTCCTTAATCTTTGTTAGATGTTCCTGTATGGACATTTTCTCATCCATCATGATGGAAAAGAGCATGTTCTTGAGAAAGAATGCTCTGCTCTTGTCGGAGGTTTCATGAAGGGCCTTCAAATGATCCTAGATTTCCGGAGCAGTTTTGCTAGATGGTACTTGAGGTAGCTGCTCATCTATGACTGAGAGTTTGATGAGCATGATGGCTTCCTGGTTGCGTTCATCCCATTTGTCCTTGTCCATTCTGGTTATAGTGGGATGAGTTGAGTTCCCCAAAACAACCTAATTGAGGCAACGATATTTAAAGATCATAATCATATGCTGCTTCCAGGTGTTGTAATTCTTACCATTGAACTTTTGGTTGCTTTCGAGCATTATATTTGTCAAAGATGCCATCATGTACCCTAAGGTCAAATTGGTGAAGGCAAAAAAGCGAAAACAGAGATAGCACAAATTCAAACTAGAAACCCTAGCACGAATTTCAAGGCGCTTTGAAGACAAAACCCAGAAGATCTTAAGAGTACCTAGAAAATGTTGCTGAAAACCCAAAAAAATTTGTCAACAACCACTTGCACAAATTTTGAGGCACGAACTTCGAGACACCCAGAAAAATCTAACGACAACCCAGTTGAGATCTCAAAAAACCCACAAGGAATCTATGATCAGAATTTTAATCCGACCAAAAACTCAGAGGATTTTATAAAAACCCTAGTCGATGAAATTTAAAAATTTTGGAAAAAAAATGCAGAGCCTTCAAAAACGCGCTAGGAAAAGGTAGAACGTAGGGTTTTTTCAGGCACAAAGAACTCAAGTCCCCTAACCATTCTACGGACTGCTAGTCATCCCCTAAGTTCCCTGCAAGTTTCTGAACCATTTCGGCAATGTTTTGTTTTTCTGATTGCAAAAGGGGACGGGTAAGGGACGTTTCTTGGCCGTCCCCACGTCCCCGTACCATCCCCGATACGGGAACGAGGGTAAAAAGCCAAGGGATGTGTCCCCATGGAGCATAGAATTTAAAAGTCAAATGTATTAAAAGACAACAAAAGCAAATATTTATTTGAATGCTTATTTGACCAAATGGGTGTTGGGATTTGGAGAATATAAAAAGCAAAAGTGTTTTCTTTTTCATCATTATTGATTATTTCATTGAAACTTGTGCAATTTGGAGAAACTGAGCAAGGGTTTGCTGGTTTTGGAGATTGGAGCTTTTCTGAGGACGAAATATCTTGAAAAGAACAATGTCTATAGGTGTGAAAGATCACCGAACCGCATTCATAGAGATAATCTCATACAAAGGTTATTATTAGAGCTTCATTGGTTTCCAAGAGTTAATGATTTTCAAAATTTATAGAGGTTTAATTGGCAGATCAGAAATAAATTTGTTGATCATTATTGTTGTGTATATCTTCAAGCTGGCATGTGGGAATTTGCAGCAAATTCATACCTTCAGTTGGCATGTGTGGGTCAACAAGAACAGGCCGTAGAACCTAGGCAAGGTGTGAAACTTCTTAAGTAGATTGATTCAGCTTAGGGGCTGCAAACAGTCATAAATTTGAGGTGTGATAGATGCATTCTGGTTTGTGGTGTCCTAGGGTTTGATGCACCAGATTGCTGGTTAAAAGAATTCAAGCTTAAAATTTTACAATCTGTCAAATGCGTATGTTTTAAATATGTTCTTGATGCAATAAAATTAACTAGGTTTCTTTCAGTTTGTGCATTTCCTTAGTTTCTCTAGCATTTTGCAATTATCTTTATTTCTTCCATTACCTGGCAAAAAACTTTCAAAAAATCAGAAGGCATTTAAAACAAACAAAAAAAAACTTCAGAACCAAGGGGGTTATTACAGTGGTATCAGAGCACATAATTTCTTGCCATCTTGTTATCATAAATTTAGTGGGTTCACATCTTTGCATGTTGGTGATCGACACCTGCAGTTGTTAGAAGCAAAGAAAAGATGGCAATAGAAAAATCTATATTTGAGTAGATGCAAGAATTGTACATGCTAATGAAGGACCCCAACATGAAAAAAGCATATAAGAGGATGGTTGCAAAACCTAAACATTCGGATAAGGAAGATGAATCGCTTCTATGGGACTTGCAACCTACCAGTGTTACGGGGAAGAAGAAAATCGGTCATCATGTGTTGAAGATTGGACTCTAAGTTCTGAAGAGAACAAAGCTTCAAGTTCACTTCGTCCCTAGGAGGACAAGGATGTAGGAGAGTCACCTATTGAAGCTCTAGATGAAGAGCACATACGGATTACAAGAGAGGCCATCATGGAGATTGACAGGACAGCCATGTGGGATCAGCTACAAGAAGGTAAAAACCTATTTGATGCTCCTCTATTTGAGACTAGCATTGCTTCACCACCTTTACTTTGTATTGGCAAGGGGTCAGATGGCAGATTGGGTGTTGTTGAGGTGGATGTTTCTCAAACCAATGCTGGGAAATTAGAAAATACAGTATGTAGTGAACAAATGGGTTTGGATTAGACCTACACGGTATTACAGGATCCTTTTTAGGATGAATCTACTATCGACCATACTACTGTCATAACTTCTACACAGTTGTGCATGAGGGATGGCATTTTTGACACTCATGGTGTTGATATTAGCCCTGGAAACACATCTGATTTAATGTTGCATGGCACTGATTACAAATTAGAAAAATTATGAGGCTGATCGGTCTAAGGAGTCCAATCAATTGGTAGGACAGCTGAAGGTGAGTGAAGACCAGATTAGTGCAACCATCAGACATTTCGATGACACCCTCATGATGATGGCCAAATGTTGTTGGAGGTCTTCAAGAGAACATATGGACCCTTATGGAGAATTTCCCCTTTTAGATTCATAGGTGCTTAGAAAAGTGATAGTAGAGATGAAGAGCAATTACATGCAGCTACTCTCAGATAGAGATCACCTACTCTAGCTTGGTGATATTTACTATGATGCACATAAGGGGAAAGAAAGGGAAGTGAATAAGCTTATTGTCATTGAGGATTCCTTGAAGAACACTCAAAAGGCCCTTAAGGAATCATAGTTTCAAATTGACGAGAGTGTTTCCATCTTCAGAAGATGGAATTAGCACTTGTGGGTCTTCAACTTTGTCATTTTCAAATGGTTGTATATAGGGTCAGGGATCAGAGTTTCATCATGCAAACATCTCCTTGGTAGAGAGTGCAACATTTGTGCTTTAGGGATTTCCGATGGAGGCACATGCCCATGTGCGGCATACACTTGGGAAGACGGGGACACAGGGGAGTTGTGTTTCCAGTGTGCATGATGGCATTGATGGACCAGCTCGTAGTGATGGAGTTTTGCTCCATGTTATGGAAGGAGACGACTGTCCTACTCCATGGGACATGGATTTCATTCATAATTTTTGGAGGACAGTAGTTGTACTTGATCTTGGAGGAGAGTTGCATCATCTCCTCATCATTGGTGACCAATATTGGGGTGATAAGAACATATTATAGTTGCACAGTGGAAGTCAACAGGTGTTGATTATGACAAACTTCCAATTGGGATGAGGGATCCAGGATTCACTATGCTTGGCAGAATACATCTTTTTCAGAGAGTGACCTTCAAAGATGCCAAGTTTAGCTCTATCATTATCCAATGGATGCAGTGGGGTTTTGGTAGAGCATTCTATAGACTGATTTGGGATCCCAACATTCAGGAGATAGGCCTGGGTGTTCAGGTGAGGATTGATTGGGGACAGGCAATCTTGGGGAAGGCAGACTGTAATGTTTTTTTCTAGATTAGTATTTTTGCAGTGGTTAGTCTACTAACTGGTCACCATAGGCTAATGAGATGTTTAGGGGACCCTTTTGAGGGTAATCAATGGTTCCTTGGTAGGCCTTTTGATGTTCATTTCAATATTCTTCTACTTAGCGAGTTAGTGTATTGGTGGTGGGCCTTCTGGAGGTCATCCTGGTTGTTTTCTCCCACTCTTTTATTTTTAGTAAGTCATTTGGTCATATTGCTCATACTTACTATTTATAGTAAGTCATGCCTACATCCGGAAAATGTGATTGGATCACTCGTGAGTTGGTGTTGGTTTATTATTGGGAATTAATGAGTTAATTATATTATTAAAGTTAATTTGACTTTAATAATATTATTTATTAATGATGACTTTATAATATGTGTTATAAGGGGGTTAAGTGGCATTTAATAAAGTATTATCTTTTAATAATGATTTATTAAATATTATATTAAAAGTCAAATGTATTAAAAGGCAACAAAAGCAAATATTTATTTGACCAAGTGGGGGTGTTGGGATTTGGAGAATATAAAAAGCAAACGTGTTTGTTTTTTCATCATTATTGATTATTTCATTGAAACTTGTGCAATTTGGAGAAACTGAGCAAGGGTTTTCTGGTTTTGGAGATTGAAGCTTTTCTAAGGACGAAATCCCTCAAAAAGAATAGTTCCTACAAGTGTGAAAGATCACCCAAGGGCATTCAGAATTTCAGAGAGATAATCTCATACAAAAGTTATTATTAGAGCTTCATTGGTTTCCAGGAGTTCATTATTTTCAGAATTTACAGAGGTTTAATTGGCAGATCAGAAATAAATTTGTTGATCATTATTTCTGTGTATATCTTCAAGCTGGCATGTGGGAATTTGCAGCAAATTCATGCCTTCAGCTGGCACATGTGGGTCAACAAGAGCAGGCCGTACAACCTAGGCAAGGCGTGAGAATTCTTGAACAGATCGATCCAGCTTAGGGGCTGCAAACAGTCATAATTGAGGTGTCTAGGGTTTATAATCAGTACAACAACAAATTTGAGGTGTGATAGCATTTTGGCTTGTGGCGTCCTAGGGTTTGATGCACCAAATTGCTGGTTAAAAGAAATCAGACCTGAAAATTTACAAGCTGTCAAATAGGTATTGTTTTAAATATGTTCTTGATGCAATAAAATTAACTGGGTTTCTTTCAGTTTATGCATTTCCTTAGTTTCTTTAGCATTTTGTAATTAACTCTATTTACTGCATTGCTTGGCAAAAAACTTTAAAAAAATCAAAAGGCATTTAAAACAAAAAAACAAACTTCAGAACCAAGGGGTTTATTACAGATTGGAACTTATAGAATGGTGGTATAATATGACTCATCACATGTTTACCAAAATGACTTAATTCACTTTTGTATATGGGTATGAAGTATGAACAGCCAAGACTTTACAATTTCTTTTGTACTAGTATCAAAATTCAAAGTACATGCTATTAATTTTTTTTTCAAAGAGTCTCAAAGATATTCCACGTCTTTAAGGAAACTTTAGAATATAACTTGCAATTGAATTAAGCAACAGGCTTATCAACATTGGATAGAGCAAGAATTTGAAGGATGTTGGGTATTTATATGTCTACAACAATACAACCAAACTTCACTAAAGCAAAAGGGTTGAATCTTTAAGTTATCACTTATGTTTTGTGTATTTTTCTGAATTGAAATGAAATGAAATATTTTAATGACGTCCACAGGCCAAAGAAGCCTATGGGACCCAAGGACAACACAAGAGCCACCCACAGAAAGGCCCTAAATAGTTTGTAAACTCCGTTCAAGATCGACCCTTCTGTAGTGTAATTTGATGATGAAGTTTGCAGTTTTGTCTAACCTTGACTCTTCAAATAGGGTATTTAAATTATCAACTTGCATGGTGTCTTCATAGCTGGCCTGGATGTCTTTATATGCTAAGCACTCCTTGATGAAGTGCCATTCCGTCTCCACCATTCCCTTGTTACAAAATCGGCATATTCTTTTTTCCCACTCCTCTTTAGGAACCACCCACTTGCCCGTTTCACACGTGAGATGATGTGAACTAGTTCGCAATTGAGCTATCAACATTTTCGCTTTCCATTTGATATTCACTCAGGATTTTTCTTCATGGTCCCTCATGGGATTGAATTCTTTGATATAATAATCCTTTTTACACCCTATTTTTTTCGTCCATATAGCATATTTAAATTTTTTCTCTCACATATTTTTTTATTTCTTCATTTGTGTTTGGGCATTCATGCATCTCAACATCCCACTTTTTCATCCATTTGATATTTTGTTTCATCCAGGTGTTTTTTCTTCTAGTTAGCTCTTACTTCACAATTAGTTTAGGCCAGCGATGATTCTCCATATTTTGGACCTTCTTCAAGTAGCTTAATAACCGGATCATTGCCGAGGCTTCCAAGG
Organism: Sequoia sempervirens; assembly: GCA_007258455.2. Classification (NCBI taxonomy): domain Eukaryota; kingdom Viridiplantae; phylum Streptophyta; class Pinopsida; order Cupressales; family Cupressaceae; genus Sequoia; species Sequoia sempervirens. Next base: position 37,390 of record VDFB02025268.1, read on the forward strand.
GAAAAGTACCAGTCTTGGCCAATAAAATCTCATAAGGCACTGCAGCCTTGAGCTTGAGGCTACTTATAATTAGATGTTTTTGGATTCTTTCCACTCGTCTCCATTTCTAATCTGACATGTTGCTGCCCCAAATTTCACACCCATAGAGAATCACTGTAGTGACAAGTAAACTAAAAAGTGTTCTTTTAGTTTTCCAATCCCATAATTAGAAAGAAGATAGGTCCTGTAGTTTATGCATTGAAATTACTAAGACCAAGTTGTGTCTACCATGATTTTTATGTATCTTGTTAGAAAAAGTTGGGTACAAATATTCCTATTCAACTTGAGTTAACTGTCTTAGAAAAAGTTAAAAACATGTGCTTGAACATGAATGTGCTCTCAAAATGTGTATATGGAATCTGCATTCTGGGCAAATCAGCAAAAATATAATGGAAGTGAAGAATTTGCCATTAGGTGAGGCATCATGGGAGAGTCAAAACTTTCATGGTATTGCATCTATCTCTACCATGGTTTGAGGACAAAGCATCTTAAGCAGATGGGACTTGTAATAAACCTCTATTAATATATCAACTACTGATATATATGAACAAGTGTGTCTATGGCATGTTTACATACATATTGTTGTATTGTCATTTGTATATATATATATATATCAATAAATTAATAATGTATCACGTTGTAGTCTCTGTATTTTTATCACTAGTCTCTCTATTTTAGTTATTAGCCGTATAATTACTCGCTCTTTCTAAGTCCCATTGACCTATTATGGTTTTTCATGGACA
>VDFB02025268.1:38271-101153 GCA_007258455.2 Sequoia sempervirens
GTCAGATTCAACATTCAGGGCATTCAACAGACGGTGAAATGATGAACATGAACAAAGAACAAGAAAATGAAAAATGATGAAAATTTTCTAACACTGCCAGACTTGGGTGCCCCAGGTGAAGAAGGGCGCCCATCTTTTTAGGGCACCAAATGATAAAATTAGGGTTTACTCCTCCAACCAAACTTGCTCAATTCTTTGCTAGCTCCGCGACGAATTCAACGGTGCAGTCATCAGATGATCCAGTCATCTGGAATTCGAGGCTAATCAGGGAGGTTCCAAACTGAAGTCAGAATGAAAAGAAGTGAAAATTATCAAAATTTGACTAAGTCTGGTGATTTTGGGCGCCCTAGGTGAAGAAGGGCGCCCAAATTTTTGAGGCACCTAGTCCAGCAGTTAGGGTTCGTTAAAATGCTCCATCTTTTCAGTATTCAGCTAGCTTCGATATGCCTGCCTTCGTCAGATCATCCGACTGGTCATCCTTCAACAAATTCAAATCGAAGTGGAACTTACAGAATAAAGGTTTCAAACTTGAAGATGAAATCAAATGAAAAAATGGCTAAGTCTGGAAGGTTTGGGTGCCCCAAGAGAGAAGAGGCGCCCAAGTTTTCAAGGGCTCAAGCAGATGAATTCATAAATGAGGCTCTAATGTGATCTCTTCACAGTTGATCCAGCTCTCCAACGAGATATCCAGCACATCAATCGGAGGTCGCAGTCGTCGGATATGAAGCATCGAACAGAGGGTCTGATGAGAGCCAAGAACTGAGATTCAGAAGCAAACACAAAAAAAGTGGAAAATAAACTAAGTCTGGTGAACATGGGTGCCCCCAGCCAAGATGGGCGCCCAAGCTTTTGAGGGATTAAAATTCACTTTTTGACAGAGTTCATCCCAGAAGACCCCTCCTCATATCTCATCAGCTTTGTGATGAGCACAATAGGCAAACAATCTGCCGCCCGGAGCTCCAAATTCAACGAGATTATCTGTAGAAGAGGAGTCAATGAAGAAATTTGAAGATCATGAAAATGGCTAACTCTGGGTAAAATGGGCGCCCCTGGAAGGAAAAGACTCCCATGAATTTGAAGGTCCAAACAAAGTTTTTCGCCAGAGGCGCCTCTAGAACAACCTACTTAGAATCAGTCAGGCTCCGCGATGAATCCTTCAGCTCACCTGTCAGATCAATCTGCAAATGGGAAATCGGAGGCGAAGTAGGAGGTCAAAATGAAGAAAAGTTGAAAATGCCAAAAATTTGACTAACATTGCTTAAAGTGGGCACCCCTGGTGAAGAAGGGCACCCATCTTCTCATGCCTTGGAAGAATTTTCGACATTTTCAAAGTTTTCAAAATTGCAAGTGAAGGAAGGCATCCAAGTTCAATGAAGTTGAGATTTTAGGATTTTGGGAATAAAAGCAAAAGAAAGAAAACCTAAAAACAGAACCCTAAGTCTATTTAACATCTTTCTTTCATGTAATTTTCATTATTTTTGCAGGTAGCATTCAGAGGAGAAAGTTGGAGCAGCAAGTTTGAAGAATTTTCATGATCCAAGAATTCATGTTTGCTGGTTTTTCATCAGATTTTTCGGATCAGCAAGCATAAACCCTTGCTTTTTCAAGCTTTTTCATCCAGAAGATCAAACTTTTCAAGAAGAAGGCCAAGGTTTTCGAATTTTCAGTCATCTAGGTCTTTTCACCTTAATCTTCTGAAGAAATTTTCAAAGAACTTCATCAAGTTGCAGCAGCTGCTTTTATTTTGCATGTCAGTGAAATCCTCAGTGCATTCAGTTTTCAATCATCTAGGTACTCTCCAATCAGTCTTCTAAAGAAAACCCATATCACAACTTTTTTCAAGAAAGTTTCAAATTTTAGGGTTGGCTGTTTTTTCGATCAGCCATCAGGGTTTTACAAATCTAATCAACTGGGTCCGTTTCTAATCATATTCTGAAGAAAACCCAGGTGCCAGCATTTTCGGGAAAAATTGAAGAAATTAGGGTTTGCTGCTTTTTCAGTTAAAATTCAAAATTTTCAAAAACGGACGATCTGGGTTGTCTTACAACGAAATTCTGAGCAAAACCCATATCTCGAAATAATTTTCAAAAAATTTGTCCGTTGGAGCAAGAAAATCAGCATTCTAAAAATAGAAATTGCTCAAAACTTGTCAGAACCAAGGCGAGTTTACAGTCATTCTTTGAGTTTTCTGAAATGAAGTACACTCCCAATGTTTTCAAGTCCGAATCAGCTCTTTATCATGATTACATCAAAACCACTGAGACAGACTTGCATCATATCAAGGCGGTGTTCGATCTACACGCCTTGGAGAGCGCAGGCAACACCTCAATCAGGAACTTGGGACATTCTGGACTCCTCACAGCAGCGTCAATTCCTATAGCAGTTCAGAGTCTTGAGTTCGTAATCGCTTGCATTAAGCATTACAACCCGGCTACTAGGGAGATCCAATCAGCTGATGGTAGATTGATTTGCAACCTGAAGCCTGATATGATCAAGAAGTGTTTTTCCATTCCTGCATGGCTTGAAAGCGTTACTATCTCAAAGGGTGAGTGTGAAAGGATATGGGAGATGCATAAAGACAAATATAGTAAGAAGATTGCACAAAGATGAATGAAAGAAAAGCATAAGACTCTGCTAAAGAACGTTGGGCGAGGAGAGTTTAAGGACGAGATTGCCATCATTATCACCTTGCTCAACACGGTAACTGGCTCAAAGGATGCCACCAAGTCTCAACCTTGGATGTTTTACGCCATACCCCACATCATGAAGAAAACTAAGTTCTATGATTGGCCTACTTTGATCAGTGACAACCTACATCAGCAGATAACAGAATACTTCCAATTTCATGTATTCCATATGGTGTTGTACCTAGTCTACCTTGTGGCCTATCAAGGTCAATTCAGAGGGTTGAACGCTGAGGGATCATTGAGTGTGCAGCATCTATATAACTACTATTCCCAGTTGGAATTCACGAAGTCCCTGCACCACTACAAGAGAGTGAACGAGGCTTTTCTGATGTACACTGTGCGGGACCTGCACAATGAGTTGCATGTCCATATCTCTTCAGTTGCCAGGGCAGCGATGGCGGAGTGGGCAGATTGGTTTATACAGTTTCCCACTTTCACCTATCTCAGGGTCTATGGCTATTCAGGTGCCCCGCTCATGCTGCCTAGGTACCCGTCAGATGAGGTCGTCTTCATGGAGTTCTTGAGGCAGGCCCACGATGTTCACACAATCTTGAGGAACAGAAGGAAACCCTCCCTCCATTTTCCATTAGGGTTGGGAATTTATACATGCAGGACTGCTGCAGATGCCAAGACAATGGGAGATGAGTTAGATAAACTCGGCCTCAAGCCTTACAGCGAGAGACGATCATTTGATCCTCATGGCGTCTACGCTGGCCGACTTGAGAAGAACTATGATCATATAGCCGCACTTGAAGATTTTTGGGCTAATTGTACATATGAGTTCGACGTGTGGAGACGTAGTTACAGCAGGCTAACTCTCCACCAGATGAAGGACTGTTTAAATGAAGATATAGAAGGGTTATCAAATGATGATGAGGATGTGCTTCTCCCGATGTATACTCAGAAGCGAATTGAAGATCAGCCCCTTCCACAAGTTAACTGGGCTAATAAAGAGTCCCTTTCAGTTGAAGACAGGACAAGACAAGTCCTTGAGCATAGCAAGGTTTTCCTAATCCTTAAAAGGAAAAACTTCATTCCAGTAGCAGAGCCGCCAAGGGCAATTCCCTCTTCTTCCAGAGGAGAGTCAAAAGGGAAGGGAAAAAGTCAGTCTCAAGAAGGCGTCAAAGGTAGTAGGTCAAATAAAAATGTAAGAAGAAGGTTAGACTTCTAAGGCATAGTCATACAGGAGCAGCCTACAGTTAATTCAGAAGCTCCTCCTGATGAGCCCGTACCTCAAAAAAAAGCAGAGGAGCCGCCTTCAACACATGTTTCTGTACCTTTGACAGGTTCTTCACCGATTCACATTGACCTTGATATTGAAGATGACGAGGAAGTTACAGTTGCACCTCCTGAGGAAGTTAGTAGAGATACTACCGTGTCTTGGCTTGAGAACTCCTTAGGAAGGGTTAGGAGAAGGCCTTCATATCAAGTGAGTGTTGATGATCTCGATAACATTTATCAGCAACCTCCTAAGAAGAAAGCAAAGAAGCAAGTTCACTTTGATAGGAATCCTGATAACGAGATAGTCATGGAGACTACATTGTCCCCAAAAGACAAGAACAGGGATGAGGTGAATATGGATGATTTCGTCATGGTCAAGGCTAATCTTGGTAGAAATACTAGACATGCGGATTTGAGTCTTTTCAGAGTTGTGTCCGAAAACCTTCAAGAAAGAGTGCTTAAGGATGGAGAAGACAAGGCAAACCTCAAGGCTGAAAATCAACAGCTCAGGCTTTTCATTTCTAACCTTGTCCATAGTTCTTCACAGGCAACCCAGTTGCTGCCCAGATTTTAGAGACACTAGCTGATCATTATCAGTTGAGACAGCTAGTCATATGTGGGAAAGAAACTCAGGAGTGGATCGAGAGCTTCATTGTCAGAAGAAGGGAGATCTTGGCACGGATGTTCCAGTTAAAAGAAAATGCTCACGAGCTACATCAAGGTATCCAAGGGTTTGAACAAACACTAGCTGAAGTAAGACCAAGGCATGAGATCATCATTGCTGATTTAGACACAACCTATGGTTCAGCAGTTTCAAAAGAACACAAAAGACAAATCCTTGCTTGGAGAGAGCGTCATATTTTCAAAGTTAAAACTTATGAGAGGATATCCGAAGAGTTCATCGTCTATAGACAAAGGGTGATTGAAGCTCTTCTTTTCATCAGTGAGTTCATCACAGAGATTCCTTCTCAGTACAATCTTGAAGATGGTTCCTACGTCGGGCTTGATGAAGTGTAGGATCAATTTCAGACTGTTGTTCGCAGTTGCAATCCAGTTGGCGGAAGGATAGGTCATATTTCAATGATGTCAGCAAAGTTTGATAAAGCGGCCAATGAGGTCGAAGATTTCCTGAGATCTATTGCAGATGCTGAAGATATTCTAGAAAAGCGGTGCTTTTCTATTGAGGGCATAAATGCACCGAACCGGGACATGGTTTCTAATTTTCTAGCAGATGTGATCGAGCTTTAAAGCAGCTTTCTTCTAGAAGCTTTCTTTCCCACTCTCTTTCTATTCTTGGAATAATTCTTATCCATTCTTTGAGAAGAGAAAGAAGATAAAATGTAATAGTTGGCATTTCCCGCTTTTCCTGCTTTCTAGGGTTTTAGATGTTATCCTCTTCCTAGATTTAGTAATAAAGCTTGCTTGCTAAGCAAGCCCTAGATTGTGAAAGCAAGGAGATTTTAGGGTTCCCTACTCCTCTGCTTCTCTATAAATAAGAGCCTTTGCTCATTAGTTTCTTTAACCATGCTAGTGAGAACAAAACGCTGAGCCTATTGTGCCTTCTATTTGTTACTCAAGTATTGTTCAATTGTGTTGTGATAAGCGAATTGTTGAGCCTCTTTAGCCAACAAGGAGTTAGTGTGATTGTTGTTTCTATTGTGTAAGAGCAAGATTGCAAGCCTCTTTAGCTGCAATTTTCTTGTTCAAGGCATGTTAGAAGTGGGTTTTGTTCTAGAAATTTGAGTAATAAAATCATGAGCCTCCTGAGCCTTTTGCCTTGGTCCAAAATCTCAAATTTTTGTTATTTATGTTCTACTTTTATGATCTTGATTTCAACTCGCATTGAAGTATGTAGATGTTTGTTGGGAAAGAGTTTGTTGAAGTATTTTGTCAGAAAATCTACCTTGTTCATTTCTAGTTTCTCTTGCTCTACTATTACTTGAGAAATTAGAAACGTCTTTAGTTTAAGTTAGTCGTAGTTGAAGTTCTTAAAATCAGAAAATCTCAGCTGCGGCGTTTGTGTTTAATAAACCTTGTGCTCTAAGCTGATCAAAAAGATAGGCAACTTAGTTTTAGTTTACTTTCTTTCAAACACCATCAGCAAGAGGGAGCTTCCCCTCCTAATTTGAAGAGCAGTTTATCTGTGCATAGCTATCCGTTTCAAATACGCATACCAAAGGTGCGAATTTAAACACCAACATTCCTCAACCCACTCTAATACCAAATGGTGCAGCTCAACAATTGAGAATCCACAGAATTGTCAATTGTTGCAGCAAATTCACTTCTGATATTTTTGAATGAACAACTAGAAAAACACAATGAAATAAGAAATCTGAAAATGTATTTTAATCTAAAATGCCTACAACAACAATGAGGTACAATGGCTTCCACAATTGCCAAACTATGCCACTCCTGCAACACCAAACTATAAGCAATCGCAAGCAAACTTCAAATTCTCTAAAAAACATCTATAGGCAACCCAAAATCTGATCATAACTCTCTTTGAACAACAAAAAGCACCTGCAACACACATCAAATGCCATCAAATCCTTCCTCCTTCCAAACAATCACCATTTTCACATATTCTTCTCATTTCTTTTCTTGACCAAAGCTTCCTAGGCAACATGGGCGTGGGATTTCGTCTCCTCTGCTAGTCAAACTTCCAAAATGCTCATTACTCCTTCCTAGGTGTAGTTTTCCTCTTTTTGGCATGTGCTTTCAATAGCAATTCAAAAATTGTCTTCTTGCCTCTCAACCCACTCTCTCCACTCCCTCAACGCCCAACATCCCATTTCTTCAACAAATGCAATTTCTAGAATTTTGAATGGAGTTACAATTTCTTCAACAAATGCAATTTCTTGGGTGTGGGATTTTGTCTTTTTGGAAAATTAACACTTTTCAAACATTTTTAAAACAATTAACAAGTAAATCAATTAATCAATTGATTTTTCACAATCCCGACATCAAACCTTACTGTGTTGGAGGAGTTGAGGATTTTAATAAATTGTGCCTACAAGAAAAATCAGAACAAAACACAAACATTAAAATTAAAATGTTTTTGGGTGCACAAGATTGTCCATGCAACAGGATGCTCCAGCATCATTTTTTTATTTATTTGTATTTTAAAAATTCAATTATTAGTTATTTTATATTATTGAAATCCAAAAAACCTTTGTTGTTCCCATTAGTTAAAACTACATCTTGTCACACCATCCTCTAAACTCAGAGAAACACTATAAATTATTTGATTTTGCAATCTAAATCTTTTGTATAGAGCCAATTAAATTGAATCAGATAAAAAAAAGATCAATCATTCACTTACAAATATATTCGAGGATCAAATGTAGATAATATATAAATTGGCTGTCACATATGTTAGTTTCAGATTCATTGCCTGTGAGAGTATTTGATATCCTAAAAGACCTTGTATAAGGAAAAGCAATCAATTTATTCATCTTTACGGAGCTTAACATTTTGTTTCATTCCATCATTTTTCATTTCCACATTAATTACTATTTTGTCAAAAGGCTATTTTTCCCAGTCAGTTGCAATTCTACCATTCCTCATTGGTGGTCATTAAGTGACGTGAGGAGCAACAATTTACAACTAATAACTTCCATGATGCCTTACTAAGGATTTCCTTTGACACCCGTTCAGAACAGTACTTAGTTGCCAAACGGCTATATAACTGTTTCAAAAAGAGAAGAAATTACACTATTAGGACTTTTGGTAAAAATGATAATCATCTGGAGTCAAGCTATCAAAGTAAAAGGTCACATAATTCCATGTATATTGAGGGTTTCTAGCTGCCATTGGTAATCCCCTAAAACAAAATAACAAATTTATCTGTCCTTTTTCTCAAAAATAAAATATCAAAAACTACAAAATTTGGGGGCCACCTAAAGCAAATATATGTTTTTGAAGATTTATCTGGCATACAATACTGGGAGTCTGTGCATGCATATTCAAGTTAGGACAAGACATGCACACCTTTATGCTGCTTAAAGCACATCACAGAGCAACTGCAACCACCAGAATAAAGGTCTATCAGAATTCAGAACACAATCACCAAAACATTAAAGTAATCATAGAAGCAGTAAACACAAACTGGAAAAAGCTTCACATACAATGATATTAAAGTTGCCTTCAGCCACTATAAGAAAAACATACATGTAAACCATGTTTTCAATTGAACGCACAAGATGATGAAATTTAAAACACACATCCATGTTTGTTGTATTCAATTAAGATTTAAAACCATATATATTGGAATGTTCTTTTACTTGGACTTTAGCATAGTAATGAAACAAGCACACTAAAACATGCCAAGGAAGATGACGGCTCCTTTCTCATGCCTCCTACATGCCTGGTAGCCTATTTGTTAAATCCCTTAAAATTACCTCTACAAGATATACTTTAACCTGGGGGTTATAGTGAAACAGTGAACATTGAACATTCCCTACCAGCCTTATATCACAGAATATTATTCATAAGCAGGGCACTTTCCATTAATCATTTTTGTCCAATAAAGACAACAGATTTCTTTTTAAATGTCATAATGTTTACCTTTTGGCTGAGAGGAATTTGCCACTAGAAATGAAACCAATCAAGGGTTGCAATGTTTTATTTCAACTTGTGGAATTGTGTTACAGCAATACAAAAAGAACTCGCATTATTAAAAAGATGATAACTAGCTTGATATTTATATTGACCTGTGAAAAAATGTTTGGGAAAAAAAAACCACAAGTCACCCTCTAATTATAAATTCCTATCAAAATTAGAAGCTTCAATTGTCTACAATCTTTGTCCTGTAGAAAATATACATAACAGCTACTTACATCCATCATAGCTTACCAAACAACTAAGAAAAAAACAACTGTTGCATACATTTATCATTTCATCCTTCGGCTAAGTTGCAAATAAGCAAAATCCATCTAGATTTTGTACTAGTATTCAAGTTTTGCTACTTGGTCAGACATATATCAAGAATTGCCAAAATGCCTTATGTAAGAACTCGTCTTCTCTCGATTGCGGGGACTGATTGTTTTTGCTTGTTTTGCAATTTTGTGTTTTGAGGGTTTATGCTTTTTTCTTGGTTTTTTCAACAATATATGATATTGTTTGTTTGTTTCAACAAAATGCCAGGCAAGAAATATACTCTGCAAGAAAATACAATAGTCTGAAACAAACTTAAAATGATATAGAGCTGCAAATGATCGTATTTATAAATAAGAAGGTATACAATGCTTAATTTCTTTAGCTTAGCATACCCGATGGTCCAAAGCTTGAATACATGAAATTCTGATAATGAAATCGATCTGCAGCAAATTCTTTGTTCTCCACTCTCAAAACCCTTCACAATGCTTCAAACTCCTCTCATGGCCAGATTAATGAAGAAAGAAGCCCAAAGAAGGTAGCACTTTGGCCAAGAAGGAACACGCCTAGGCTGGAGAATAATCACATGAACTAATAATAAGCAGATTGCAAGCTGAATCGTGCCTCAAATCTGCCCAGCTGTGTGCATACAGCAGAAATCTAGAATAGCAGATGATATACTCCAACAATATTCAATGAAACCCTTCCAAACTTGCAAGAAATACACCAATAAGCTCAAACCCTGTAGAGTTACTGTTCCCGCGTTACTGTTCACGCATTACTGTAGCAGCAATTAAACATTTAAAATCTTGTATAGAGTGGCTGCCAAGAAAGAATCTCTAGGTCTGCTATAGATATCCCTTCCAATCCTTCAAACCCTAGATGAAATTCTTCACTTTTAAGTACAAATAGAACCTCTGTGTGAAGCTCTCCCCAAATACCAAATTCAATGGATATTTCACCACCTCAAATGGCTGCAACAATGGAGAGTGAACGTTCTCCAATGGCAAACTGATTCAGAAACCCTTGGCTTCCTCTCTCAGACAAAACTCATCTACACCAATGCTCAATCCGTGAATAATAAAATGACTCCAAAGTAAAATATATAAGCCCTCAAGAGAAAATCGAACTTCTCCATAAAAAGCCATTTAATAACATTAAAATGTTATTTTATTGCATCTATTAATATTTTATGAAGAACTTAGGAATTGGAGCACAATAAATAATTAAATAAATGGCCCCCTTTTAATGATGCCTTGACCCTTAATATTAAGTTAAGTTATAACTTAATATTATAATCTTTTTAAATAATTAATGTTTATTTAAGCCAAATAAACATTAATATCTCCATGAATACTCATTATCTCTGAGTGCCGACTGAACTGAGAGCTGAGCTGATGGAGCTGCATACGACCACACACCTTACTAAAAATAGTAAGGGTCCCTCTCTATCCATTCCTGACTTACTATAAATCATAGTAACGAGACTCATCGCGAGTCTCCCGGACGCGGTGAGTCACGCTCTGCGCGACCCTCGACGTGTCTTGGGAGCGCGGACATGGTCGCGGCTGCGTCCAAGCCGGACGCGCCAGACGCGCAGCGTCCAGGCGAGTCCCGCGCCCTGGACGCGGCCAGGGCAGCAAAGGCCGAAAAGGCAAAAAAAGAACAAAAGTTGAAGTTTTTTTATAATTTTTTTTTTACTTATATTTTCTATTTCGCCCTAAAAGCAACCTCATTTCATTCATTTGGCAAAATAGGAGGAGAAGAGAGAGTTGTGAAGAAAAATAGGAGGAGAAGAGAGGGCAACTAGCAAGTTGTTGAAGACAAATCTAGGGTCATATATCATTTGGGGAGCTTCATACCAGCAAGGAGGTGCATTGAGAGCTCATTACCAGTGATTGGGAGGAGTTTGCATTGCATTCCAAGCCAAATCTAAGAGGTAAGTTCGATTTTAATTGATTTTTTTGTATTTTTTTAACAAATAATTCATTGTAATTTGTAAAATCATTGTTTTTTTGAGTTTGCATTTTTTTTTTACAAACCCTACTTGCAACTTAAATAATTTTAGAAACCCTACTTTTGCAACCACATTCATTTGCAAATCAAACCATATTATTATTTTCACAATGTCTCAAACCCCAGTCAAAAAAGACCCTGCTTGGAAACATGCTGAAATCTTTCTCGGAATGAAAAGAGGAGACGCCAAATGTTTCTACTACAAAACAATATATCATGGAAGCATAAATAGATTAAAATACCATCTTGCACGCATACCCGCCCATGATGCAGTCGGTTGCCCTAAAGCACCTCTCGAGGTTGTTCGTGAAGTGCAGGTGCAATTAGAAACTTTTGAAATGCAAAAAGAAATCAAAAAGAAACAGAAGCAGGAGTTGGTGGGTGTTAGAGTTGGACAGGGACTTGGTGCTGTTGGAGATGCTTCTTCCATGCCTCCGTACCGTCCTAGTGCTGGTGCTTGCGCTAGTGCTTCTATTTCTGCATCAGCTATGTCTATGCGTACTCCTAGTTCTAGTGGCGTTGCTACTGCTAGTGGTAGTGGCAGTATTAGCATTGGCCTTAGAGTTCGTAAATCTAGGGTGGACTCATATTTTGTACCACGCACTACTCCTGGTTCCCAACCGTCGCTTGAGAGCATGGGTTGGAACAAGGACGCACATGATGCAGCAAAAAAAAAATTGTAGACTTTTGGTACTACTGCACCATTCCCTTCCATGTAGCGGTAATTCTTTTTTGTTTAATTGTTTTAAAATTTATATTTAAATTTTAGAATCTAGATGTATCTCATTATCGAATTCAAATTTAAAGTTAAAAACTTAAAACTTTTTCATTTTACAATACTTATTAATTTATTTATGACATGTTATAGGTCACCTTTATGGCAAAACATGGTTGATGCCATAACCATATGTGGGGCGGGGTTCAAAGCCCCTAGTGAAGATGAATTAAAGGGCCCACTTTTGACTCAAAAGGTGGAAGATGTGAAAGCACAATTAGAGGAGCAGCGCAAGCAGTGGAGGATGATTGGTTGCACCATCATGACTGATGGTTGGACTAATAGGAGAAATAGGACGCTGCTTAATTTCCTAGTTTCCTCCGGAGGTAATTGTACTTCCCTCAATGCATTGAAATTTGAATTTGATTTAGTGATTAATAATTTAATATGGCTGATTTATGTTTTTTAATTTATTGAATAATTGGTTTTGCTTTTTTTTCAGGTGACACTGTCTTCATGAAGTCCATTGATGCTTGCCCAATTCAAAATGCCACATACCTGTGTGAGGCTATAGAGGAGGTGATAGCTGATGTGGGGGAAGAGAATGTAGTGCAAGTGGTGACAGATAATGCAGCAAATTATGTTGTTGTTGGTAGATTATTGATGGAGAGGCACCCTACTATATTTTGGACTCCATGTGCCGCCCATTGCATTGACCTCATGTTGGAGGATCTTGGCAAACTCCCATGGATCAAAACATGTGTGGAAGCAGCAAAAAACATATGCAAATTTGTATACAACCACACATGGGTGCTTAACCTTATGAGGCAATACACGGGGTTGAGGGAGTTGTCTCGTCCTGGCATCACCAGGTTTGCAACAAATTTTATCATGATGCAATCCTTGATTCGGTCAAGGGCAGCTTTAAGGCGCATGTTCACTAGTGAGGAGTAGTCTTCCTCATCCTTTTCTACAAGCATTGCAAGGATTGCTGTGGTTGATTGCATTTTTGATGAGCAAGGGTTTTGGACACTAATGGACGAGATTGTGAAGGTAAAATTTAATTATTTATTATGCTTTAATTTTTAATCATATCTTACTTTTATTTGTTTATTTTCATTTACACTTATTTGTGAAACATGTTTGCACTTTGCAGCTTATTGAGCCCTTGCTAGTTCTCCTACGAGTTGCAGATAGGGAGAAGCCCGCAATGGGCTACATATATGAGGGCATGGATAGGGCCAAAGAGGCCATTAGATCAGTCTATGGTGGAGTTGAGGAGAAGTATCGTCCCATTTGGGATATCATTGATAGGAGATGGCAAAACCAACTTCATAGGCCCATCCATGCAGCCGCATGTTTCCTTAATCCGGCCTTCCAATTCTGTCGTGATCTCCATGTAGATAGAGAGATTCTTAGTGGGCTCTACATGACAATAGAGCAGATGTTGCCCGTTGTTACTAAACAGGTGGTGTAGGAGATAGATGCCTTCACTAAGGCACAAGGAGACTTCTTTGCACGTCAAATGTGCAAAGATAATAGGACAACATTACTGCCAGGTAAAAATATATTTAAGGGCATAATTTTCATCTTTTTATATTAGGATTTATTATTAAATGTTGAACTTGAACTTGAAACTTGAAATGAGATTGATTTTGTTTCTTTTCTCATCTCAGATAGCTGGTGGCATATGTTTGGTTCTGATACACCAATCCTGCAAAATATTGCGATTTGTATATTAAGTCAGCCATGCAGTTCATCTAGTTGTGAGTGCAATCGGAGTATGTTTGAGCACATACACTCCAAGAAGCGCAATAGATTGACAGTGTAGAGGATGAATGACTTGGTATATGTTCATTACAACCTTCGACTCAGATACAGGAAGCTTTTTGACCATGACAAAACCCCGATCAATCTAGAGGAGGTTGATCCACAATCTGAGTGGATCACTGAGCTACAGATGCAGTCTTCAGTGACGAGGACCTTGATTGGGTGGACTAGGCAGAGAGAGAGACCGAGGTTGTAGCCATGGCTGAGGAGGAGGCTAGAGCACAAGGAGACATAGCTACTGTCGGTGAGAGTAGCATGGAGAGTCAGACACAGGCAGAGACTATGGCTGCAACTGCAACATCATCCAGGACCCTTAGACGCCTTCGTAGGAAGGATGCTGGCTCCACTATGCCATAGGGCATAGAGTCATAGACTTATTGCTATTGTTTTACTTTTGATAGACTTATGTGCATTATAAGGAAACAAACCACATTAACAAAAGGATTTTAAACCCCAAGGAGGGGAAAACCAACTGGAAGTGGCAATAGCACATCTTCCTCTTCCTCCATTAATGAAGCAAATACAAAGAGTCGTAAGAGCATAAACTCACTCTATTATACCCTATCTTCCTAGTGCTGCTATGGAAAGATTTACAAAAATATAAAGTAGTTCCACCTAGGAACAGCTTGCCACTTCATACAGCACCAATTCACTCCTTCACACTTTCACTCTCTTCTGACTCATTCATTCCCTCAATTAGATACTTTCTACTTATAATGCTGGAAGTATCCTTTCACATACCAAAGGACTCCCAAGAGTCTCAGAACTTAAGAGACATTGTTACTCTGCCATTGTTTTATCTGTACAACTTCTCAAGAAGCAGCCACTGCATTACATAGTTGACGGAAATGAAACCACCATTTTAAGCAGACCGGCAGTTTCAAAGCTGCCAGTTGACAATAATAAAATTGCCCTTTACCATCACAAAATCTTGCAGCTTGTGGAGGCCATAACTTTTGCATGTAGACTCAAAATTAGGTGTGTATATTTTAAGTCCATAGCTTTTCAATTAGAATCCATATATGTGAGTAAAATGCAATTTTGATGCGGTATAACAATGTATCACCCAGTTGAACTAGAACATCGTCACTCGTCAACTTTCCTCGGTTTTGTCAATCTTGATATGTTCTTGAAGTATATAGAGTATCTTTTATGATATTCTTGGATCCTTGCCTAAGTTACTTGTTTGGTTTCGGGTTTGGGTTCGGGTTCGAGGATCCAGTTTGCGGTTTCAGGCAAATTTTTTTTGGGGTTGGGTTTGTTTTGGGTACGTTAATACAAAAACATATGAAAATCAGAAATATATACATATTTGCAGCAGTAATTAAGTTCAAAATACACCACCATATTAATAGTCAAATAACATAGCAAAAATACACCACCACTTTCATTGTCAAATATTAAAATATTAGTCATACTCAAATGTCATGATATAGATTAAAGTTCAAACATAAAAATGTCAAGTGTTTACAATCAGCCATCATTGATCCTTTGATATCTTCGATGAGCTTTTAGGTGAAAGAATTTAGTGTTTGAATGCCCTTCACAAAACTAGGTCATATGAGATTTGAGTCTCTAGTGTTCTTCCTACTGAGCTTTTTCATGCAACTAAGAGAGGAGAGAATCTCTCATGTTTGAGAGCACCAGTAAGGGGCTCAGTTTCTGTTTTCTCTTTTTGCCCAAGCCTAAGCAAAAGGGAGTGCTTTGGCAAAGCAAAGGAAGAGTAGTCTTTTGACCATTTTCTCAGATTAGTCTTTATTTTGGAGATTAGTCTTTATTTTGGAGATCTTAAGTTTCTAGAT
Source organism: Sequoia sempervirens (assembly GCA_007258455.2). NCBI lineage: Eukaryota > Viridiplantae > Streptophyta > Pinopsida > Cupressales > Cupressaceae > Sequoia > Sequoia sempervirens. Next base: position 53,418 of record VDFB02025268.1, read on the forward strand.
ATCTTAAGAATTATTGGAGAGGGACCTAGAGTTCTAGCTATGCTCCACCTATGACGAGAAAACAAGCAAAAGGGTCCAATTAGCATTATATTTGAACAGAATAGGGCCCTTGGTTTTGTTGCACACACTATCTAAAACAAGTGACTTGTGATTAGAAATCGTGCTCGGATTATTATCAATGATGGCTGATTGCACCACCATATTAAAAGCTCATCAAAGGTCATTGATTGAACCCACAGACTGGTTTTCGAACCCTGGTTGAACCCATAGACTGATTTTCGAACCCATAGTTAGGGTTTTGAACCCTGACCGAACCCACAGTGAAAAATTCAAACCCTGCCAGTATTTGTACCGAGCTGGACCCGAATGTTGAATTTGTACCAAATCGGATCAAACCCTAGGTCCTTGTGGGTCAGTCTTTCTGCAAAAGAAATAATTCTAAAATATATATGTATATTGTAAGATACTTGACTACTAAATGCTACTTCTAGCCAAAGTTAGAACTAAATACTGGAGCAGTCACGATCTAGAAAAAAAGGAACCAAGGTGTAAGGAGCCACTTCAGACTGCCAAAGGGGGCTAGGAAGCCATTATCAAGGGCTCTTCTCATGAATGTCTATGACATGGACCCTCAACAGTTGAATATTTGATAGCATTGAAGTCTGACTAGGAGGACAAGAATGAATGACTCAAAACCAGCTCAACCATTCAAAGAATGTTTTTCCATCAAGGATATATGCATTGGGCTCCAGAAACATTATTACACATATATATATGAGAATATTATGTGTTTTATGTAATGCAATCTAGAGACTTCAAGAGTTATGTGTCATATTCCTCTTTATGCTGACATGCGACAATTGTCACCTTCAGATTAAGTAATTTGTGCCTTGACACTTGTCATACATGCAAGGGGTGCCCATATATATATCCGATGAACTATAACAATCCTGTTTTTCTTCTTTCTTTCCGAAACCTGTGTCTGATTTTTTTCAACATGGTATCAGAGTAGGATCATTAAGATCACTTCTAAACCTTGGGGGACCAGTTGGAAAGGCCTCGTATCATTCAGTTTCCGAAGATACCTCAAGAAACTGTATGGCTGTCCAGAACCTGTACAACTCAGACTTAACAAGTTAAAAATATACCTCAAAATAAGAGTCTCTGAGAGAACATACAGCTGGTGAAGTTTTGTCATCAGATTGATAGTGGCAGAGCCATTTCCTTCAAAACCAGTTTTCTCTTCAAAGTCGAGAGTTCGAGTTTCAAAATAGTTAGAACAGAAAGCTCTTTATGAGATTTTTCTATCAATACTAGATTTAGCCCTGTTAAGTCAAATATCTGACAGAACAAGCGAAAATTCTCCAAAAGTCTGGCCATCTGCTTACTCTTAGTAAAGTTTCATTATCTTATGAAGCATTAGAAACTACTCCTTTAGAAATAGGAAAGGCAGCAAAAATTACATTTGAAGAACTTTATGGAAGTCTTCTTCGGTATGAACAATGGAGAATTATTTTTGAAAGGGAATCAGATCTAGAGGCAGAAAAAGAGACAGACTTATCTCAACAATCAGAAGGACAAGAACAACGGAAGAGGAAACAAAGGTTACTCACAAGAACAACAAGATTTTATAAGAATTATTGTCTATTATTGTGGCATTTTAATACACTTTGCCAGAGAGTGCAGGATGAGAAAGGCTGACATTGCACGAGGAAAAAGACCAAGCAGAAATTATGGTAAAGAAAATCTTGAGGAAGAAAAACCCATTGAAGACACTGAAGGTACAGCATTTCTAGCTGCTCTCTCTACTAAATTTACATCCAAGGATGTTTGGTTCATTGACTGAGGTGTATCATAACAAATGACCTCTGAAAAAGACCAGTTTGAAACACTCAAAAATATAATTCAGGAACCATAGCAGACCTAAGTGATAATACTACACACCCAATTGAAGGATGAGAGATCATTCCACTGGAAGTGATGATTGATGCAACAAAGAAACTAGGAAATGTTCTATATGTTCCTGGACTTAAAAAGAATCTTTTGTAAATTGTATATATCTCAAATGACTAAAAAGCATCTGAATGTTGAATCTGATGAAAGCAGATGCTTTATTAGAGATAAAAATCAGGATTACAACAATGTAGGTGTAGGAATAGATGAGAATAGTCTGTATAAATTCATGGCTACTCCTGCTCGACAATCAATGTCTGTTAATCTGTTGATATCAATAACATGTGGTGTTTATGTTATGGAAATTTGTCCAGAGATAGCTTGATCGTCTTGAAAAAATCTAATATGGTGATTGGCCTGCCCAATCTTGTAAAGATTCCCAATGCTATCTGTGAAGCTTATAGGTTTGGAAAGCAGCACTGAAACAAATTTCAGAAATCCTCATAAAGAGCTGAAAAGAAATTAGAACTTGTGCATATAATATTTGTGGCCCAGTCAAACCAGTGTCTTTTGGAGGTGCACAGTATTATCTCACCTTTATAGATGATCATAGCAGAAAAAAATAGGTGTATTTTATTAAAAATAAATCTGATGCTTTCAAAGTCTTTTAAGAATTTCACAGCATTTGGAAAAGTTGAGTGACAAGAAAACTAAAACTCATCTAACCAAAAATGGAGGTGAATTTACTTTCCAAGGATTTCTAAAAATACTGTAAAGCTCTTGGGATAACAAGACAGCTTACAACAGTTTATACACCTCAATCAAATGGTGCTGCAGAAAGAAAGAATTGGACCATCACCAAAAGGGCTATAATTCTACTAAAAGGAAAAGGTCTTAACTCTTACCAATACTTTTTGGGCTGAAGCTGTAAATACTGTAGTATATTTATTGAATATAAATCCAACCAAACCTCTGCAAGCTATAACTCCAAAGAAGCTTGTACCCACAGAAAACCTTAGGAAAGCCATTTGAAATTTTTGGATCTATAGCCTATGTTCATATTCCAAATGAAAGAAAAAAGAAACTAGATGACAAAAGCCTTAAATCCATCTTTGTTGGATATTCTGAGAAATTAAGAGGATATAGATGCCTATATCAAAAAGCAAATAAAATCGATGAAGTCTTGTGAAAGAGTTTCCTAGCCTAGGCTTTGCTAAGCAAGAATCAAAGCAAATTCAGATTGAAAGGTCTGAAAATTTACCAGAATCAGAAAAGAGAAAAGAACAAAAAAAGGTTAATTCTTTAAATTAATCAGATGATAATGCAGATAAAGAAGAGATCAGACCTGCCCAGAAGTTAAAGATGAATCAAAATCACCAACTTTATAAAAAGAAGGAAAGAACCAAGACCACCCACTAGAAAAATAACAAAATAGTATTTTATAACACTTCAAGGATCTAGCATTATTTCCTCAGTCAACATGAAAGTGGAAGAAGGACAAGGTCTCAAAGATATCTAAATTTAAGTTGTCACATCCGTTACATCGAGATTACATGTTGGGTTATGTGTTTTGAATACAATGTTAGTTGCAAATAACTACTTTCATATGACTGTGACATTGAGAATGCAATAATTGGTACTTCTGTCGTAACTGCGATTATTAATGAAACTCTTTATTTGCAAGTGAAAGTATTGATTTTGTATGAAATCATGAGATTAAATTTAAATGCATATTATTTAGCCATTGAAAGCGATCTAACCACAGTCCTTGTCAGTGGATGCAGGATTTGCCGCCGTCGTGAGAGAAAGGGGAATATCAACAGGGAGAGGACACGATTAACAATGGATCAATTTTATTGTCTATCTCAAGCCGGTGTATGACAAATATCTAAATCATAACTTGGCCATAAATAATATAAAGTAATTAATTACTCTATAAGTTAATTTTAAATATATATACATATATTAATCTTTAATTATTTTTAAGAGAATTGCAAATTGATTTATAATGCTATAGTAAATAATAAATTAGAAGAGGAGCGAACTATGATTGAATATTAATTTAATACATGTAGATATTAAATATTGGCATCGAATGGTTATAATTAATTGGAATTATTTTGAATTCTCGGGGAAAATCGGAGTTATGAAGAAATCTCTTTCGCTCCCGCACCATCTCCCTTCTTGAACGCACCATCTCCCTTCTTGAAATGTCCTAGAGTGGCAGACGAAGGGATGGGGCGTGGGAAGAAGAAGCATTTTCATATAGTGGAGGGGAAGAATCTTTTGGGAGGTTAATCGTTTTGAGCTAGTCCTTCAATCCATATTACTATTATTATAATCTTTCATTAAAAATCTGGAATCTCGGCCTCTGTGCTAGAGATCTTTAACCGAATCTGTTTCTTTCATTTCCGTCCCTTGTTCCATTCAGCAACGAACTTGCTTATTTTCCTTTTACCATCCAGAGTTTTGGAAGCCGCATTCTTTTATCAGAGAATCGAATTTGAATTGATTTAAGTGAGGCGCTATTAGCAAGTTATCTCGCATTCCAATCTCTGCTTCTTGATATCGTGGAATTTCTGTGGTGTCCTTCGACCAGTCTTGAGGAAGAATTTCCTTACGCCTCTCCTTGTACGGGTATTGTCTGTGGCGCATAGAGATCTTTTTCGAGCTTGGGGTTTCACCAATTCTTTGAAGGCAAGTAAACATATCTTTCTTTGTGAATGAGACTTAAATTCACATTGCTCCATATCTTTGTCGAATAACATTCAGTTGGCAACGAAAATACATGAATATGATTTAAATCGAATTAGTTACTCTTTGTTGAATACGTTGGGTTGACAACTAATTTCTTGTATATAACCTTTAGTCTTGTTGGGTTGGAAGCAAAGCCGACCCTGAAGGCAGATTCTCATCAAATTTCTTATTTCTTCCTGTCGGTTTAAGGATCTAATTCGCAAACCTTGATCCTCTGTTTTGATGATGCTATGGAGGTTTTTGGACTCTTCTTCATGTTCAATCTGTGAAGTCTCTTAATTTAGAATTCCAATCACCTGAACCTTGAGTATAACTAAGTCATACCGAGTGCATTAACTACTCTGCCTTACTCAAGACTCACATCACTCACATTGGTCTGATCTGGTTAGGTAACCTTTCTTTACCGTGATCTTAACCTGTCTTTAAAAGATGGGAGTTTGGTGAACACTTAAATTAAACTACGTTCTTACCTTCTCTTTCCTTTAAGTCATCAAATAATCTTATTTTATGATTAGATCTAAATCATGATAATAAACAAAGAATCCTAAGGTTATGAACCCCAAGAGAAGAGAAATGATAAGAATCTGAATGGGATGGTATTATCCTCAGGCCATCATAACTCGTGCTTGTATATACCGAAAACTCTTCCCTCTTCTCTATTCTAAAGCTTTAATGGTTGAATAGTAAATTACCTGTTCATTCTGGAAATCTTGATGGTTCCTAATTGTGGATGATCTATTGATATGAATCTGGATATATATATATATATATATATATATATAACAGCTAGTAAGATGCAGAAAGCTAAGAGCCTTGTGTCTTTAATTCTTCAGTAAAAGCATTAAGTAATCATCAGATATTTAAAATAAGAAGAGAATAACTATGTGCCTAGTCTCTTCAGCTCTATGAATACAATAAGACATCAGCCTAAACTTAAATAAGTGAAAAGATTATGAATCTGGGTTCAGTTTGAACCATTTGGAAATCATCCAAGAACTTTATCTATTTGGTTAAACCAAATTCTCTTTCCTCAAGTTGGAAGTCGGTTAGTGCATATTATTGCTCTCTAAGTCTTTTATGAGATAAATATGAGACTTGAAAATCCTTAATGCCTATGAATCTCCTTTATTATGAATGAAACTTAATGGTTAAATTATAACCTCGAACTAAGAAGAAAAGGTAATTAAAATTGCTATTATAAATTACAACTTAATCCTAAGAGTTGTCATGCCGAGCAAGGGTGAGTGTGCTGACGGCACAGTAGTGCCAGAGACATCGACACAATAGTGTCAGAGATATCGGCACAGTGGTGCCAAAGCATTGAAAATCCTTGGCCAAGGTAGATGCCAGTTAGGCAAAGTCAGCTTCCATGATCCAGATATACTCTGGTCAGAATGATCCTTCTGGATAGGAGGAACCTACAGAGGAGGGATCGACCAGCAGTATAGGAATCATGGACACCAGGCTCAGAGACATGATGATAAATTGATCCATGTTGATTACCCTCGTGAAGGGCGGGTTCTTTAGTTGAAGAAACTCGGGAGACCAGTAGGTCTTGGTTGGGCGGTAAAGCCCCTGATGATAATTCTCTTTCCCTCGATAAAGATTTCCAAGTAAGATAGTATGGAGATGATGTCAAATGGATTTCTTCCTCTCTCGTAAACCCAGGTACATGCAATGGTAATTGAATCTCTATTTCATCTATGCCTTGAATGCTATTCTTATGTTAATGAACATTGTAAGATTCTCAAAGACTTAGTGAGATAGCTACTTGAATTTATTCAGCTGTTATATTGTTTCATAGCCGTAGTAATTATTCGTTATCTTCTGGAAGCAAAGAAAAGTAATTATTATTCTTCTGCAAATTCCTGTTAGATGTTTATAGTTAACAGTTTCTTTTCAGCTGAAAATGAAATTAAAAGATAGTTGATGAAGTGTATAGTGTAACGGCATATGGATTGAATTCTCTTTTAGCTGCAAACGAAGCCCTAGTTTTTATAGTAGGAGAAGGATGCAAATTGGTTAATCGTGCCCTAGTAATTAATCTCTTTTAGAGTGATTATCTTTATTTTGGGAAAACCCTAGTTTGACAGTTATTTAGTTTTAATCTTCGGAGAGTCGGTTGATGGAAACAGTTAGATGTTACCTTTCAGCTGAAACTGAAAACTTGGAAGTTAGTTGGAAATTTAAAATGACCAGTTGAAACGATTGGAAACCCTAGAATGAAAACAAGTTAGTTGTTCTTCGGCTGAAATCATTAAATGGTTGAATTTTTGAAACCGTAGACCGGAAAGGTTGTTACATAAGTCGTGGTCTTATTGAGCCTAAAAATTATGAAGAGACTTATAAAGATGAAAACTAGAGAAATGCAATGAAAGAAGAAATGTCAGCTCAATACATGGGACCTAGTAAAGATTTCAAAAGATAAAGTTAAACCTATAGTGGCTTGTAAATGGGTACAAAATCAAGGAAAACCCAGCTGCAACTATCACCAAATATAAAGCTTGTTTCGTTAAAAAAGGTTTTAATCAAAACTACAGGAATTAATTATGGAGAAACTTCTGCCCCAGCTGCAAAAATGATTAAAGAACAGCTATTGCACTTGCAGCACAGTTCAAATTAAAAATATATCAATTAGATGTAAAGAATTCTTTCTTAAATGGATATCTTAATGAAGAATATTGTATGGAACAACCACCTGGTTGTGTTAAATAAGGCAAAAATAATCTGATCTCCAAACTAAACAAAGCCATGTATGCCACAAAGCAAGCACCTAGAGGCTGGAACGAAAAAGTAGATTTACATCTCAAACAAATTAGCTTTACTTGAAGCAAAGATGGCCCTAGTTTGTAATTAATTTTATAAAATTAGGTATGATTAAACTATTTGTAATATATGTTAAACAACCTTAATTATTACTGGCAATGTTTGCCATAGTACAAATGCTATCAAAGAACGGTTGAAGAAAACATTTGAGAAGATTGATAAGGCCCTGCTTCATTATTATCTTGCAGTTGATATTATCTAAAAGGAATATAGAATTTTCATCTCTCGGACAAAGTATGCCAAGGCACTCTTAAAAAAGTTTAATGTGGCAGATTGTAAGCCTGTTCCAATTTCTACATAAACGAGACATAAGCTGGTTGCAGATGAAGCAGGTAAACTTGTGAATGAAACTTTATTTTGAAAACTAATATAAGCTTTAACACAATCAAAAAATCCAGAAATTAACAATCTTCAGCACTATGGATTGTGGAAATCTAATAGCATTAACTAATATAAGTTCAATTTATTTAACTAAGATTAAAGCAAATATTGTCTACGCAGCAGAAATTGTATGTCATATCCCCTTCCTGGACACAGGCCAACAAAATATCAATAGCCTATATTTAATATTTCTGTAGGCTATTGGGATGTTGTAAAAGGAAAGCTTATTTAATAATTTATTTTAAATCATCCAAACGGTAACTCTGTTTTTTAAAAGGGGATGACTTCAACTCAAATTATTAAAAAATAAATGTCTGAAGTATTTTTAAAAAAGACATTATTTTTAGAGGGAAAAGGTGAAAAAAGGAAAATAATATTAAAATCCCTCAAAAAGCTATAAAAGAAGAGTTTGGGGCATGAGGAAGGTATCCATTTTGAAAACAAATTACTTTGTCCCAAATTGAACAATATTCATCTCTCTTGAGGATGGAACCTTTGAATTTTGGATTGAGGACAACAACCCTCCGATCGCTTTATGGTGATTTCATATAGATATCACATTTGAGCTAAGTATTGTTGTTTGAGGTGTTTTCTTAATTTTTGCGTATCATTTTTATTGATTTTTTTAAAGGGTTTAGTGTTGAAGTTAATACAATTAAGCTACAATTTTTATCACCATTTGTGTGGAATTTCTTTTTTTATTTATGGACAAATCAAGCCATTCTAGAAGGGTGATTAATGGAGAATAGAGGGACTCTTTGTTGATGATCAGATCAAGGTTTATGGCTGCCATAAGAGAAGATTAATTGAGGAATTGAAGTCATTTTCAGTTGCTACATTGTCACCACAGTGCCATAGAATTTGATTTTGCTGATTTCCCATCAGTTTATAAACGGCTTGATTCAGTATTGAAGTTTCTCTATCAACCACTTCATCTCCCTTTGGCCATACTTCAAATTCCAGGTATCTACATTTCATGAGCTATGCAGTTTTATTTCCAAGTGTTTTGACAAAACGTATTTTTCTAAATTGTTGGACAACTGTTTGATATAATTCATGGACTTAAAATAGAAGAGGATTTCATTGCTTATCATTCATATTGGAAACATCTATGTGGTTCATCATCAAATTACCTTGGATTGGAAGTCTAGATGGCAATGCCACCAAGACTAGTTTAATTATTTAAATAGTTTGTATTGTATACATTATAGAGTTGTGTGGTTTGCCACCTTAAGTTAGTATCCCAACCACCGTATGCTCTTATTTGGCCCACATCAAGATCTTGGTGATCAGAAAGTATGAAGGCCTTGCATTTCATACTAACATTTACAAATATTTCAAAATCTATTAGCTGGGAACATTACAGCAGTAAAAAAGATGGTGATCTTGCTAACCTAAGAAAAAAAGTTGATAAATTGTTCAACACACTTCATATGCAAAGCAATGATAGGGAATACAAATATTATCAAAGGAAAAGAAAAAAGGCACAACGTCGAGAACCTGTAATTGTAGGAAATCAGGGAATAGTTTGTGACAAGACTAGCAGAAGAGAAAGAGCTATGGTAGATGATGAAGCAAAATTTAGTGCCCTTATCCGAGGCCAACAACAATTGACCAATATGATGGCACAATTGGTGCAAACTATGCAAAGCTTTAGTATAACCAAGGTCACCCTAAATAATGATGGGGAAGTAAGCATGTTGGCAAACAACAATATTAATCATAACAATTCTAGGGCTGTTACTAGTTTGGTTACGAGACCTTTTCAACCTACTTTCTTACAAAGGGAAGAGGGCCCTCTAGTTGCTAAAGAACAAAATCCTATTACAAATGACATCACAATTTGTTACCAAAAGTATAGATCTCTTGCACCAAAGATCCAAGCAAAAATGACCCTAACCAATTTCTACAACCTCAAAATGAGGAATGGGCCAAGAAATGTGCAAAGGCTTCCATGTAACCAACACAATAGAAAAATGAAACATTCTCTTGGGAAACTAACTCTTCCCACTTTTGATGGTTCCAACAAGAGTACAACACAAACCTAGATTCAAAAATTAGATACTTATCTATCACTAAGGCTAATGTTTGAAGAAGCCAAAAAGTACACCACACTGCAACTCAAGGGAATTGCACACAAATGGTGGTATCATGCATTGGTGTCATAACCCAAATTTATTGCATATTTATTATAAGATGGTAAATTGAATTATTGAAGAAATTCAATAAATATTAAATGGGGAATTTGGAATATTCGAAAATTGAATGAAAGAAGTTGACTGATGTTGACTTTGCAAATTTTTGGAAATTATTTTATATGTTAGCAAGAATTGAACTTTACTTATCAATTTGCAAGTGCAAGTGTGTGCAGTTGCAGGGTGACAAGTTGAAGAACAAGAACATGGTTGAAGTACGATTGTTTAGTCGGATTGAACGATAAGCCAGTTGGAATCCAGGTGCACACACAACAAATGGCATGATGACTTGCATTTGAACTAATTTGCATATATAAGAGAACGTAATTTCGCGACTTGAACTGTTTTAGTGTTTGAAAATGAATGGCTTGTAGATTAAAATTAGTCTACTTAAACTTTGTGCTTGAAGAAAACAAAAGCGAGTATTGTAAAGAAAATTCCTTTGTTAATGTGTGTATATATATATATATATAGATGCTTGAAATGAAAATTCAAGTTCTTGTTTTAAATGAAAGTGTATGGAACTTATAAGCCATTCCAAACAAACAACTATTACATGAATGCATATACAAATATAAATATATACATATATATACATGTATGTAAATGAAATTTGAATACATATATATATATATACACACATTATTAGAATACATGGTAAATGTGAATGAAATCATTTAAAAAACATACATATATATATATATATATATATATATATATATTCAAATTTGAATTGAAATCAAGTTGATAACCGATATACTATGAATCGGACTGTGGAAAATCAATGAAGATTACAAGGCAAACCCACGATGGACATGGCCTACCGAATCATAAAGACAGTGTTCAAAATTAGAGGGCCAATGGCTATGGCAGGAAAAAGCCATAATGATAGCACCCAGCCGCATGCATGAAGTGTGGTTACCATTTTTGAATGAAGAGTGGAAGCAAAGATCAATTTGGAAGAAAATAAACAAACAGCAAAAAGGCAGAGAAGAGAACACAATTTTAGGAAAAATCTAAGGAAAGTTTTGATCAAAAATCTCAACCATTCAGGTAATTCGATTTCTTGAAATAACATCAATTTCACTATCTTATCTCTTCATTTTAGCTAGTGTTTGTCACTGCATTTGATGGTAGAAGCGATAGCACGATAACATACAAAGTCTTTGTCTGTGTGTCTCAACTTGAGCCGAAGGTATAGATTTAGCGACTAACCTCTGGGGAATTGCATGGCCTAGAACCTGCTTTTGTTTAGTATCTAGAATGGAACCATTCGGCTAGCCTTTTGTGCTAGACCGAGGCATCAAACCCTAAGAGGCGACTGTTAAGTAAGTTCGCTTGATAGTCAAAACCATATCATGGCTATCGCAAATCATATTCCCATTGAATGCATACCATTTGATGTTGATTTTGTAGAGGTTCACCTACCGAACCTATGAAAAGAGGATATAATCCTCTGTGTTACCTTTGATATGTATTGAGAGTGTTATATTTAAAGCATATCGCCTTCCATTATTGGCTAGGCCGATAATGGTAAAGGGAAAATCATTCACTTATTAAGGAATGTGGAAAACATATTTGCATAAAGAGGAAGCCCTTAATTTGAAGAATGAATGGGATGTATGAGTTGGGTTTCATTGTAACCCTGTAAGGATCGATCCTCATGATCGATAGGTTAATTTATTTGAATAAATATTAGGCTTGAGTCTGCATAACGTATAGAGCAGCATGCAATAAGAGATAAGCCAAAATGCCCATAAGGACAATTTCGAATATACCTTTGAGGTTAAGAAAGGAAGCACCCAACCATAGAAATGGGTCGAATCCAGAGCAACCATGGTTTGTTTGTTGCAACCTGAATAGGCAAAAGTATTGTTTGATCCTAAAACTTCCTTGAATTCTTAACTGAAATATTTGCTTAAGAAATTCATCGACAAACAAGTCAAACTTGGTTTCTTTATATTATTAAAGTTGCCCATAGTAATTCCAGTGATGAAAGTGTTCAAAGATCTGGTTAATAGACATTCTATTCTTAAGATTGAAACTAGGCTATTTGATTTGTTTATTTTCAGTTCATAATGGAAAACCCGTTCTATATTAAACAGTGAACATTTACTTGTAAGTGATCATTTAGCATGTAACAACTTGAGATTAGAAAATACAGTAAATGACATTATTTGTCTTTAAATGTAACTATTTAGTGTAATGAACTAGACCAATTTTTTTTTTTGTTTTTTCTTTTCTTTACAAACGATTACAATGAACACGCACCCGTTAAGGTTAGCATAAACCAAAACGATGCGGAAAGTAACTCTAACCAGAATGTACACTAGGATCCCGATGTGGGCAAGATGTGAGCATTGGTCAGAGGATCTATGCAAATGCAAACTAAAAGGAACTCTAACCAAGAATGCGCCTGTGCAGACGAGCATATGTTCAGAGGATCAATGCATGATGAACAGAATGTAACCCTAACCAAGAATGGCGCCGAGTGATGGCGAGCATATGGTCAGAGGGTCCCTAACTACTCAACTGAAAGCAAATAGGCGGCAAGCCAGCCTCTTCTACTTATTCAGTGGGAATGTACAATCTAATAAAATGAGAGATAAGAGAGGAAATGCTGTTAGTACTACTAACAGTTTACAATAAGATAGAATGTTCACTTAAACTGGAGTTTCGAGTCCTTCAAATGCTGCAAATGATTAGTATGTCTTCACCATATCAAACTTGACTCCCAATACTTAAATCTCAACCAAAGGAACACTTCCTTAATTCTGATATATCAGACCTGCAACATAGAATGATAAAATCTGCAACATAATATCCACTCAAATGTTCATAACTTGCTCAAATCACATCCTAATGACACGAAACGAATTGCAAATTGCTTTAATGATGAAGGCGCCCAAAATGAATGCTTAAAACCACACTAAACAACTCTCATTTATTTTGCACAAATCCCAAGAACCCCCTAAATGGTACAGCCCAGCTGCAAGGGCGATTTTGCTCTGTAAAAATAAAGACTCACTAATAAAATCTGGAAATCAGCTAGAAAGGTCGCCCTTCATTGACAAATAGATAGATTGAATACCCAGAACAATAGCATTTTTATTTTATGAGCTGTGAGCAAATCTTACATTCCTCAATGACATTCAGTAACTTCAGAAATATGTCAAACATACAAACTAGAACTCCAAAATGCAAAACCACTCAACTAAAATGCAAAACAACCCAACTACAAGCTAACCTCTCAACTAGTTGCTATCTTTCAAGCAAGAAGATGAGCCAATGCTAGGAGGTGTGCTTTTCTCGAAGCAAGTGCCTGAAGACAATTCAGCAGCATAATGGTGTAGTAGAAAAAAGATCCCAAATGAAGAGTTGAGGCCTGATTAAATAGACATGAGAGAATCATCTAGAAGCTTCAAGAAGGCGCCCAAAACCCTAATTTCAAATTCACCTTTTCCCTCCAAAAGATGGCGTCCTTTTTCACTTGTTGAATATTTCACTTTTTAAAATAAAGTCAATCCTTCAAGTAGGCGTCCTTTTCAATTAAGCTTAATATTTGACTTTTTTTTTTTAAATATAACTTATCTCTCCATGGTGCCTGGACCCTTTAAGTCCCCTTTTTTTAAAAACAACTTAAAGTTGTACTTGCTAGGCAAAGGGGGATATAATATTAAAATATAATATTATAATGAAAATACTTATCTCCCCAAGAATTATGCGCCCAAGGCCAAAAACTGAAGTGTCAGCTGAATCAATCGAAGAAGAAGACCAACTGTACTGAACCCAACCTGTCCACTGCCAAAAATAGAATTTACTAAAAATAGTAAATTCGTGAAGTTGCTCGGAATGCCAACCTGAACACACCACTGCGAAGCTCTCTGAAAACCCAGAAAGAATCCGCAATCAGAATTCCAAACCTCAAGCAACAACCTCCTCAAAACTAGGAAACCCTAATTTCACCATCCGCGTAGCCTACGGGTCTCCGAAATAGGCCAACAGTCAACAGAAAAGATCACATCTGAAAAGGGGACATTACATTTAGTTTGAAATAGTATTGTAATGATGCAAACAGTGGTTAATCTTTTGCCAACAACTCTATTTTGTTAAAAAATTATCATTATAGCTGGCAAGAACCTTGCTCATCAAACTGTTTAGTTGAAAACAACTAGTTTTATGACTGTTTAGTAGGAAACAGTACTTGTTCTGCTTAAAACAGTGAATGTACATGTGTGAACAACTTGTTTTACAACTGTTTAGTAGGAAACAAAGCTTGTCCTATTCAAACAATGAATGTACATATGTAAACAGCTAAATTTACAACTATTTAGAAGGAAACAGTACTTGTTTTGCTTAAACAATGAATGTTCATATGTGAGCAGCTTGTTTTATGACTGTTTAGTAGGAAACAGTACTCATTCTGCTTAAATAATGAATGTTCTTATGCAAACAACAATGTTAGAGTATCACGGTTGTGGGAATGTAATAACAGTATGTGTGAAACTGTTAGCATAGACTTGTCTAACTCTTTTTATTAAAAGAAATGTCAAATGGAATACTATTTTAAGATTGCAATTTGAAGTCATGATTATTTCAGAATGTATGCACAAATTTTAAACATAAGTGGGCACATATATGTGTATGCACATAGACCTTGTCTATGTACATACACATACTTGTGACATACCTTCTTTTGTTTTTAGTACATTTTTAAAAGGAAAATGCTTAAGATGACAAGTAGAAAATAGTCATAAGAATGATATCACTAATTATTGAATTACTATGTGAATCAGAAATCTAATTTTTGTTTAGAGTTAGTATTTTGTTTCTTCTTTTGAAGACATTTGTGAAAGATAATTTTAAATACTTGAACAGAACAGTGATACCTTAGTTGACTAGAGCCCCTACGGGTAAATGTTGCTAGAGGGTAGATAGTTGTTATGAGATGTATAGTAGAAAGTTACCTTTAAGTACAAGTGCCGAAATGGAGTTCAAAGAGTATAGGTTTGCTTTACCAGAACCTATTGTTTACTATTGTTGCAACACACTTATTATGCTTGGCCAAGCAATGTAGTTCATTATGTATGTATGAATGAACTCCGTGATTTCACTTTCTGCCATTCCTAGCATAGATCTTGCACTTTCTTTTCTAACTTGTAGATAGAAATTGCATGTTGACGTATGGGCACGCACCAGATTCCACCTTGCAAATTGTTCTCTTACTAAACTTTTCATGCAGGGTCAAACATCCTTCAAGTCGAAAGAATACAGGAGAAGCGTAAGCTTCATGGTTGGGCGGTAAAGCGCTTCAACCATGTTCTCGTCCGCTAGTGGAGGTGACCGTCAAGGAAGAACCTTAGTTGTTCACAAGACTATTATAGTCTAAGATGTAACTTGATGTAATTCATTCTTGTACTTGATGTAATGTGCCAATGTAATGACTTTGTGGCCTTAGGAGCCAAGTCAAACCTAAATTGTAATTTGACTTTTGAAGTGAATATAAGAATCTTTGACTCATTTTAAATGGACATGTGTAGCTATGATTGACTTTAGCCACTAGTTATGTCTTTTTAATTTGGAGTATATTTATGTGTCATTCACAATAAATATTAATTAAGTAATAATTTGGAATGGGTTATTACAGTTGCTTACCCAGGATCATAAATTCATCAACACTTACAATGATTTTACCAAAAGGTTAATCAAATGATTTGACAAAAAGGGTCTTGAGGTCCAAATCAGAGAATTAGCCCGATTAAAGAAAATTAGTTTTGTTGACAACTATGTAACAAAATTTTAGTCATGGTTCCTAAGGTCTCAAAAAGGAGACTTACTATGTTGTTTATAGAAAGATTAATGAAACCTGTCTAAAGGTTAGTAAAGCTTTCAAGCCGCCATCACTTCAAGAGGCTACCAAAGGGTTGTAATTCTCAAAACTTATGTTCCTAAAAATAAGTTCCAATTCAATCCCCCTCATTCTAAGATGTCTTTTCAAAAGGGGATTATTGATTATTCAACCAAAAATCTCGTCACCTCAAAGAGATAAAGAAACAAAGAATGAACTAAAATGGAAGAAACTATGTTTTACATGCAAGGAGCCTTGGGAACTAGGACACAGATGCCTTAGCTAGGGGCCAAGTTCAATATATTGAGGTGCTAGGAAATTGAAGAACCTAAATTGGAAAGCGAACCAAAAACTAAATTTGAATGTGAACCAAAGCCTAAAACACAAGAATAGGAAATAGTTACATCTAGTTCTTTTGCCACACTCTTAATAAATACTAGATATAGCTCCTTCAAAATTGGGGGAGTACTGCAAGAGAAAAGAGTAACAATTTTGGTCGATAGTGAGGCAACCCAAAGTTTCATCAACAAAGGTTTGGTAAGCAAAAGAGGCCTAATAGAAGAATTTGAAAGTTTCAATTTAGTGGTTTTACCATGTCGTGCACCAAGAAGATTACACAACTAAATGTCACTTTGGGCAGCTATAAGGTGACAAATGATTAATATGTGGTGAGCATAAGATATATAGATATAGTTTTGGGAGTTCAATGGCTCCATTCTCTTGAATAATTCACCCAAAATTACCAAACCATGGAACTTAAGTTCCAAGCTAATGGAAAAAAAAAGGTTGTTCTTCATGGTATGTCCGATGGCACTCCTAGACTTGTGTCAACATAAAGAATAGACAGAATTTTCCATCATAGAAAAGTTGCTCGAGCAGCTCAATGCTTGATTACTACCTCTACTCCTATAGAAGAAAAATTATATCATGTTGATATCCAATCTATCCTAGATAAGTCATAGCAAAGTATTTAATTATATAACTCTTGAAAGGTTGTCAAATAGAGGTTTCAAACATGTGATTGAGCTAGAAAAGGAAGCTAATCTGGTCAATACCACTCCCTATTGCCATCCTACAAGCCACAATGAAGAGATTGAGAGAGCCATCGAGGACCTATTGGATATGGATCACATCAGGACCTAGCTCAAGTTCTTTTGCCTCATCAATAGTCTTGGTCAAGAAGAAGGATGAAACAATGAGAATCTATATTGACTACAAGGCATTAAACAAAAATACAATTGAAAACAAATACTCAATTGCAAATATCAATTAACTGATTGATGAAATACAGGGTGTAGTCTATTTTTCAAAAACAAACCTAAGATCGAAGTATCACCAAATTAGAGTCTGAGATGAGGACATCCATAAGACAACTTTTTGATGCCACTACAGACACTAAGAGTTTCTAGTCATGCCCTTTGGCTTGACTAATGCTCCTACCACTTTCCAATCCTATATGAACCAAGTATTTTACATACAACCAAGAAAGCTTGCCCTTGTATTCTTTGATGATATCTTTGTTTACAATATGGAATTTGGCAAGATTATCGAAGAAATTTGGATGAGGTTTTGGGAATCTTAGTGCACTTTTCGCCAAAGCATCCAAATGTGAATTTGTGATGAAAGAGATCTTGTTCTTGGGTCACATCATCAATGCACAAGGAATTCAAGTGGACTAGGAAAACGTACGAGCTATCTTAGATTGGCCTCCCCCAAAAACTCTAACTAAGCTTAGAGGATTCATGGAGCTTTGTAGCTACTATAGAAAAATTGTTACGGGGTTTTCCAATTAGTAACTCCCTTAACTAATCTCACTAAGAAAAGAGCTTTTGCATGGTCAGATGTCGTACATCACACGTTTGATAGAGATTAGAAGAAGTAATGAGCTCTTGTCCTGTGTTGGCAATTCCCAATTTGTCTCTCCCTTTTTTGTGTTGGAATTTGATGCTTCTAGAGAGGGGATTGGTGTAGTATTGATACAAAATAAGCATCCAATCATTAGAATTGTGAAAAACACGATCCATGAGATCAAACAATGAACAAAGACACCTTCCATGAAAAAGATCTGCAAACAAAGAATTGTTATATTCCTCAACAAGAAAAACCTACAAAATGCAAGAGACTATCAAAATGATATGAAAGCTCGAGAGTTAATCTCCAGAGATATGAGGGTTGAGTGTTATATAGGAGCAACCCTAAATGGTAAAGGGATTAGATCACGACAAGTGTCAACATCACATGCGATTCTAATAATAGCTCTTTAGTTAACATAGTAAATCACTCCTAAGTTTAGTTTAAGTGCATGAGAATAAATTAGACTAACAATTAATTAAAAATTAATTAATTATTAGCTAAAGCATGATTACTCTAACACCCCCCCTTAAGATGAACTTAGGGAGTAGCTAAAAACCCTAAAAAGAATGCATAATGGGTCTCGGCAAACAAGGACTGGTAAGTTACCCATGTACAAACAAAAGATCTCTCACAACTGAAGAAAAGGAGAAAACCACATGGGAAAAGCTCCTCTCCAAAAGAGAGAAAGATGAATAAAGGACTAAAGAAGCCTCCAAATCAAGGTGAACGACTAAGAAGCCTCCATCCAAAACAATGTCCCAAAAAAACAGAGCATGTAGAACATCACAAAAGCACGAAGAAGTTGTAGATTGTTGTCGAATGATGACTGATATAATGATATGAAAGCTCAAGAGTTAATCTACAAAAATAATACAATGAGAGTTGAGTGCTATATAGGGGCAACCCTAAATGGTAAAGGGATTAGACCATGACAAGTGTCAACATCTCATACAATGAGACAGAATGATCTAATAATAGCTCAACTAATAAAAGCATAAAAGCACTCCTAAGTTTAGCTTACAAGCACTCCTAAGTTTAGCTTAAGTGCATGAGAATAAATTAGACTAATAATTAACTAAAGATTAATTAATTATTAGCTAATGCATGATTACTCTAACACCAATTGCCTTCAAGAACAACAAGCTTAGAGAACTAGAAAAAAAGGTTCTCCATTTACAACAAAGAGATGTTAGTCATTATGCATGCTTTGACCAAATTCAAGTAATATTTTGTTGGCAGCAAATTTGTGATGAAAATAGACCACGACAGTTTGAAGTGCTTTTTCAACCTAAAAGATTTGAATGAGCAACAATAGAAATGGGTGAGTAAGCTTTAGGCATGTGATTTGACATTGAAAATGTCAAGTAAAAGATAATAGTTGTTGATGCTTTATCTAAGAAGCCTACCTTATGTTCAATATAAAAGATCTCTACTAATTGGAAAGCTCACATTTTGGTGGAATACTCCAAAAATCCTTTTGCTACTAATGTCCTAGAAGTAAATTTATAGGATGACAAATATAGAGTAGCAGATGAGCTCATGTTTTACAAAGGAAAAATTTATCTTTTTTGGAATCAAAGATACAAGATAAAATCTGAAGGGTAATTGATAATACTCCTTTGGTAAGACATCTAAAGTATTTCAAAATTTAAAAGCTAATCAAGGAGATTTTCTTGGAAGAGTCGCAAGCATGATGTCCTTGGACACATTCAAGAGTGTATGGCCTATCAACACAATAAGGTTGAGCAAACTCGTCCTGCAAGTTATTGCAGCCCCTACCCATTCTAGATTAGAAGCGGGACGGAATACTAATGGACTTTATTAGCAAACTTTTGAAAGTTAATTTTGATGATTGTATATATGTTGTGGTCAACTTACCAAGTTTCCTCATTTCTTTGTCATTTCCTCTTATTATATGGCACCACAGGTAGTAGAGTTGTTTTACAAGAAAAAACTTAGACTCCATGGGGCGTTGGGGACAATAGTTAGTGACATGGATAGTCAATTCCTTAAAAAAAATTGAAATTCTTCAAAATGATAGGGACTGAACTTATTCCTAATACCAGCTATCACTCTCAAATTGATAGGGACCGAACTTATTCCTAGTACCAGCTATCATTCTCAAACCAACATGTAACGTGCCAACCCTTTAGTGCAGTAAAAATTTCTGAATTTACACCAAGTGAGTAAATAAACTAAGTAACAAATCATTGCAATAAAAATTTTCTTTCTTTTATTGATAATATATGAACAAGATTCCATATCAACTTACAATAAAGATTCAATCTTGTTACAATAACTTTACAACTTACAACAATACAAAAATACATACACTCACATACATAGCTCTAATGAGCTTTAGAACTAATAGTTGTAAGATAGTCCAGGATCTTCCCTTTCAAATCTTGGTTCTTCTGTCGCCTGTTGTGGAAGAGAAGCATCACTCAAGCAGTTTTCCACCAACCACGGACTCATAATGCGGTCCCCCGCACATCTATCATTCAATAGATGGCCCTTCCCTTTGATGAAGAGATTGGTAGAGTAACCAATAACAACAACCAACTGAGCATAGTGTTGTCCTACATAACTAGAACTTGTAATCCCACAATCTCGAACTAGTATGTAATACGAGATCTAACAGTGTAATCTCAAAATTCACACAACTAAGGAGTTTCGTACATTGCACTACTTTGATCAAAGTGTTTCATTCAGTATGTTCTATTGAGGGTCATTTGTCACATACACTACTCAGGGCCGATTTGACTTAAGGCTATCATCAGCTACGCAAAGGTATTGTCCTTCAATGGATAATCTGTCACCCCAGACTAACCTACAACATACTAATCTACTTGTAATGAATCTATTTAACAAGTAAGTACACAAGCTCCCTCCCATGCTTATCCTAGGAATAACACAAGCTTTTTGAGTTAAACTAATAACTTAGCTGGGTGTACCTCAAGTGACTCTTGCATTCAATCAAGCCTAGTATATAATAACTAAGTTATAAACCATACCAATATTATGGAGTAAATACAAACACAATTGCATCCCATGTCCAAACATATCTAGTATAACTAAATACCTATGTTGTACCACATGTAACATAATTAAATACCTATGTCAAACAACCTCTTCAACATATCTAGTATAGTTAAACAATTGTGTCAAACAATCTCTCCTATCATGGAGTACTCAAAAACACAATTAAACAGCCTCAAAGCTTCATTTCCCCTTTTTCAAAATAATATTAAATACTTCTATTGCTCAAACAAAAAAAACGTTTCATACAGCATAGGAAAACACGTCAATTCCAAGTAAATAATAAGTAGAAATTCCCAAGCCTGTTATTGCTTATCCTTGATAATGATGATAGTACAGCCTTCTCCAACAGTAATTCAGCTTCACACTCAATTCCCACTCCCTCTCTTGTTGAAAGCACACTTTTCTCAAAATAAGACAACTCTTCCTCACAAGTCACTTCTCTATTTTCACTCATATAACTGTTGAAATTGACTGGTAAACTCAAAATGACAAACAAATAAAGACATATTTCTTTGGTATGATACACCTTTCTCAATGGTAATAATGATCACACAAAAATGTGAATGAAGGTTGCAAATAATGGTCACTCCAAAATGATAGAATGAAACATAAGATAATGTGTTGCAAGAGAGTTGGGGCGACTATTTATAAAATAGTCAGCCTCCAAAATTCCTACAGTTTTGGCATGTGAATTGACACCAATCCCTTTCGGCATGATTCAGCTTGAAGGTGGCAGCAACTCAAACTTGTACTCAGCAAAAGACATAATGAATCGACTGGTTTATTGATAGCATTCTACAGACTATTTCAAACTGCACATGGGAAATTTGTAATTTTCTACCAAATCAACACCTAGAGGAAAATGATAACTGAGGTGGCGCCAAACAGGTTAAATGGCGCGATTTCCAAATGCAGGGAATAAGTCAATCTCATTTTATCAACACATAACTTGCATCGACTATTTTCTAGGTTGAGTCGACTAAAACATTAACTACGTTGGACTTGGTTTGTGCATCCTTAATTTCTCCCATCGACTTGGTCAAATAAAACGTTTTTCTTTGTTTCATCCCTGCGCATTCCATAGCTGGTAATGTGTGAAATTTCATAGAGACATGAATGTTCCAAAGTAGAGTTTCTGTTCCAAAGTAGAGTTTCATCACAATAAACAATATCGACATACTAGTTTCATCACAATAAACAATATCGACATACTTAAGCTGAAGTTAAAATACGTCAGTAGAAGTCTTTACTACGTTGACTACGTCCTTTCCTTTATGCAGTGATACACTTTGCATTTGACTAAGTCAATAGTGACTACTATCGGCCTCCTTCCACATAGTCTCAGTTTCAACTAGTGTTGCTTTTACTTCCTCTTCCCATGCACAACAAACTTGCTGGTCTACTCGCAGTTTATTAAATTGGCTTTTGTTAGCCATACTCCTTTATATGGCTGTGCCTATACTTCTGTAGACTTGGTGGTTTACATATATATGTTTTCTCATATATAAAATGCCTTTACAAAAATATAACCAACGCCCTTACCACTATACTCTCATGCCTTCATAAAAATTGCATAACTTATATATAAAAATAGCACTATTTATCATATAATAAGATAATATATATATATATATATATATATATATATATATATATATTTATATTTTAACCTCTTGGATAAATATACTCGATACTTCGAATACTCCTCTTATCATAATTCATCAAGCATGTTCATATATATAATATATATAGTTTGAACAATGACGATGTCAATCGAGTAAGAATACATTCGATACACAACTAAGTGCAAATGAGTAACCATTCATATGATAAGAATAATATATATATATCTAGGCACGTAATTTGCTAATCATTCATATCATGCAAAGCCATAACTTTTTGCTAATCAAGTATAAACCATTGTTTTGGTGGTCCAACTCACAAAGATATTTTATATATATTTCTATGTACACATATATACATTCTTTCCAAGCATGAATGCTCACGTGTATATATGTTTATGCTCATATATATAAACACTCATCAATCCAGCATAGAGATATAAGGGAGGAACTCACAAGCTCGAAACAGATAAACATCACCCAATACATGCAAAAGTAACAAGACTCTCAAATGCAGACATACAAGCTATGGATGACTTACCTATAACCCACAAACTGACTCAGTTCAATCACTCTATGTGGTGTGTGTATGCTCAAATAGTTACATTTACTGGTTACCTGACCAAGATCTTCTCCTGAGTGATACTTCCCCTCCCCCTGGAGAATGAACATTAACCTACAACCACTAACACATGCACTTGGCAGTCAATTGCTCACAACAATAAACAACATATATAAACATCTTCAAAATTAGAACAACAATAATTCAATAACCATCTATTCTCATTTATGCAGTATTTCACCATGAATAACGTCAACTGAGATAACATCAAATGAAACAACATCAAATGAGATAACATTCATATTGATAACAAGCATCATTAATTCATCTCCAGAATTCACATTACATTCATATTTACCCTATGTAGTAATAGTAAATAGTAACTTCACAATTTGGGGTGTAACACAACAACCAAAAGAAATTGTGAACAAGTGGATAGTGGGTTGTTTAATAAATTATGTAGGAAGGCAACAAAGGGCTTGGATAAAATGGCTCTATCTGGGAGAGCACTACTACAATACAACACATTACACGTCCATAGACATGACTCCCTTCAAGGCTTTATATGAACAAGAAGTTCTCTCTTTTGTTGACTTGGTTATTATAGATAGCAAGGATTTCAAGATAAGGCACTTGAATGAGCAAAGCGAAGAAATAATGAAGAATTTTAAGAATAACCTCCATCATGCTCAAAATCAGCAAAAAATATATGCAAATTGGCATCACACAAAGCCGGCTTTTGAGGTTGGTGGCATGGTCTTTATAAGACCACAACCATACATGCAATCATCCCTTAAGAGGAACATGGCAAGAAAAACTTAAGCCTCACTTTTATGGCCCATAAAAAATCAAACAAAGAATTAAAAAGGTTTCCTACGAATTAAGAGCTACCAAAGCATAGCAAGATACACAATATCTTCTATGTCTCATGCCTCAAGAAGGCACTAGAGCAGTATATTACTCCTTTAACCAAATTACCTCCCTTGGATAATGAAGAAAAAATGTTATTGATTCTAGAAGAAATTATTAACACTGGGAATGAAATTTGAGGAACAAAAGCATTAATGAGGATTTGGTTCAATGGAATAATCTATCAATAAAGGACACCACTTGGGAAGGAGAACAAATATTGAAGCATCCTAACTTGAAATTGCTTGTGGGAAAGCAATTCTAGGATGGGAGGACTTGATGAGAACATGATTATATTGAGAGAGGTGGGGGAGAGGGCAGGGGGAGAGGGAGGGCGGAGAGGGGGAGGTGAATTAGTATAAAACAATCTTTTACTTTTTCAAACAAACAACCACAATAAAATCAATTGTACAATATCATTCACATAAGATCTAAAAATTATGCAACACAAGAACACACAATTTACGTGGAAACCTTTGCAGGAGAAAACCACAGAAAATAAAGCTTATATAAAACATCTTATAATATTTGTAGGCACCAACCTATAGGAGACACCAATCTCCTCTTATACAATTTGTGAGCACCAACCCACTGAAGACACCAATCCCCGCAACTGTGCACCAACTCAGTAAGAGACTCCAATCTCTTGTTAAGGCACCAACTTTCTATGCAATAGATTACTATATTCTTGAGAATGTCCTCTTCAATGGATGATGAGCAATCACATTCAAATCAACAAGTTTTTCTCTATAGATCTGCCATAATTCCTTCACAAAATCTGCCTTGAATTATCTTCTATATTTCTCTCCTTCAAATTTGCTTGTGCTTGTATATTATATCTTTTATTTCCACACTCTTCCTTCTCCACACAAATCTGGTTGCTTTTATATCTTCATGGCTGAGTGAATATATGCAACTTTTGAATAGAGGCAACCTTCTAAAAGAACATGACTTTATATTTCTGCCTTTAACTTCTCCTTAATCACAGCCTTCATAAATTTAATTGCTGCCTCTTTAAAAGTAATCATTACCTTTTGTTACATAATCATTGCAGTTATCAATTCATCGCTACCTCCATAATCATCTTGGACGATGTCATAAAAATATATATGCTTTGACTTGCATGACTAAGGTGATCAGACAGAATAATATATTAATTTAAATTTAATTTCTGTTTTAAATGTGGCGCAAAACAATGAAGGTCGGCCAGCATAAAGCAAAGGAAATAGGACTGAAGTTGTAAGTGTTTGCCATGTAAGGAAAATTCCCCATCAAGGAAAGAGTCAATTAGTGGACTTTGGCCATAACAACAAACAACGATTTCTGCCTCGATCTTAATGACATTATTCTTGGATCAGCAATGACATCAATTATTGTGATGTTGATCTTCCCTTTGACATCAATGACAATATTTCTAACAGGACCATCATGTCCCCTTCTTGGATATAAGCCAACAAAAGACCATTGGCCTATCTTTAATTTTTCCTTAAGCTATTCAAATGTTGTAAGAGAAAAAATTATTTAATAATTTAATTTAAATTATCCAAAAGGTAACTTTATGAAATGCTTATTTAAAAAAGGGACAACTTAAATTGAAATTATTAAAAGATAAGTCTCTAAAGCTATGTTACCGGATTCGCTCAGGAAGGCCCCGGGTTCGATTCGGGTTCCAGTTGGGTTCGATTCGGGTTCGAGTCGGGTCCGGAATTCGGGTCCGGTTCGAAGAAATTCGCCCTAGGTCCGTATTTTGGACTGTGGGTTCAGCTAGGGTCCGGACCCATGACTATGGGTCCGGACAGGGTTCGAAAATTTCGAACCCGGGTTCTATTCCGCGCCCAGGCGCATTTTTTCAAAAAAAAAATCATATTTTAAAGACTTTTTTGACTCGTTTTTGACTTTTAGGGACTTTTTTATTATTTCTAACCCTAATACTTGCCTCAAAAACATGAAATAGGTAAAGTGAAACTCATTTACCAATTTGTGAATGAGAAAAAAGGATTTTTTGCCTCCATTGCTGAACTTTCTCTTTTGCTTGCACAAGCTGGAATAGACTTGAAGGCTGATCATAGATTGTTCAAAGTTGATTGTTGTTGTTAATGAATGATAGCGTCGGTCAGATATGGAGGACGATTGTTGTAAGCACCATCGTCATTCATACCCGATTCGAGTTTATCTTTATTTTGAAATTTCTGGAAATCATATCAAACAAATTTATGAGTATAAAATCCGAATTATATTTGATGTTATATTCTGAATCGAAATTTATATTCTCATTCGCTATTTAGTATATATGTGTTATACTAACGAATCTTTAACTATTTGTTAACCCGCACTCTAAAGAACACGTCCCATGAGTGGACGTGTCTCCACTTGTGGAGACATGTCCTCTCATGAGACGTGTCTCTTAGAGGCAGGGTTTCCTCACATACTTATGGCAAATCATTCCTTGATATGCAGACATAGAAATCGGATAATGTTCTGCATTCAACACATTAAATATCAATAAATCTGGAAGTCGAAAATCTGTCTTAGAGTTTTGGTAGAATTCTGAAATTAAGAATACATATAGAACCCTTAGTCTTTAATTCTTGCCAGTATATTTGTTTACAATTACATGGTATCAGAGCCACGTTGTGCGAATCCCAAATAGATCTAATATCAGTTTGCTCTAGAAAATTCGTATTTTCTAAAAATCGAATTTACTCACATTCTTCAGAATGTCAAGTGTGATCAAATTTGAAGATCGCCTTGCTGGAGCAGACAATTTCACATCATGGAAATTTAGAATCATGATGATCCTTAAGGAACATAAGCTAGACTCACTTGTGAGAGAAAATCTGCAGGAACCTAAGTCTAAACCTGAGAAAACTCATTGGGCGAAAAACAATGAAAAGGCCATGAAAATCCTTGTAGATGCAGTTATGGATCATATAGTGCCCATCCTAGCAAAACATGAAACTGCATACCATATGTTCAATTCTCTTGAGAAAACTTATGAGATCAACAACACCTACAGGACTCTTGCTTCAAAAAGGAAAATCAACAATGCTCAAATAAACAAAGGAGAGTCCATTAATGCATACTTCATGAGGATTATTGAACTGAGAAATCAATTATCCACAATTGGATATCAGATTGATAGCAAAGAATTAACTCTAATTGCACTAGGAGGCCTACCAAACTCATGGGAGTCATTTGTTCAAGGAATAAGTGAAAGATCCAAACTCCCTAAGTTTGACAGGCTAAGAACTGACTACCTTCAAGAAGAAACAAGGCTCTCCTCAAAAGAAAACAAATAGAAAAATGTAGATGAAGATATTCATGTACTCAACACATCGTCTAATAAAAGGAATAAGAAAAACTCCTACAAGAAAGGATCTTTTAAAAGAAAGAGAAATTCCAATGGAAAGGGATCCTCTAAAAAGAAAGACATCTCTCAAGTACAATGCTTTAGATGTGATCAATATGGCCACTATGCAATGAAGTGCCCTGACAGATCTAAGCAACAAGCATCATTTGCCAAAGTAGGAAAGTCAAATTCAGATCATGAATCTGAAAACTTTGTGTTCTATTCAGCCTTATCTAGTCAAGTATCTAACAATATCAACAACTGGGTGATTGATAGTGGTTCTTCGAGGCACATCACAGGGTTTAGAGAACACTTAGACACTATGACTGAAGAATCTGATGAAGATGTCACAATTGGGGATGACTCTACACATCAAGTAAAAGGGGTTGGAACTTGCTCCATCTCATTGAAATCTGGTCTCTCTCTTCAACTCACTGGGGTCTTATTTGTACCTGGAATAAAAAGGAATCTTATATCCATCTCTGCCCTTGAAGACAATGGTTATAGAGTTACCTTTATGGATGGGAAAGTTCTAGCATGGCCTAAGAACTCAACAATCAAGAAAGCCCAAATCATAGGTGTGAGACAAGGGTACCTTTACAAACTTTGCACTGAAGTCAATCAAGCCCTTACCCTTGACACTTTTGATTCAAATGAGATTTGGCATAGAAGATTAGGACATCTTCATTTCCGTGCCCTACCTTCTATAGGAAAACTTGTAACAGGCTCACCTAAGTTAAAACCATCTCATGAAGGAACTTGCAAAGGTTGTGCCTTAGGAAAGAATACAAAGGGGTCCTTTCCAAATAGTTTGAGCAAAACCCTAAATGTGTTAGAATTGGTTCACTCAGACTTATGTGGACCCATGTCTATACCCTCTAAAGCAGGATTTCTTTACTATGTCATATTTGTAGATGACTTCTCTAGGAAAACCTGGATCTATTTCCTTAAATGTAAAGAGTCAGTAGAAATCCTCAAAAGGTTCAAAGAGTTTAAAGCCCTCTCTGAAAACTTCTCCGGAAAGAAAATAAAAACCTTAAGGATAGACAATGGGAAAAAAAACACCTTTGAAATTTTTAAGGAATTCTATATGAGTGCTGGAATTAAGAGGGAGTTCACAGTAGCTTACAACCCTCAACAAAATGGGGTTGCTGAAAGACAAAATAGAACCATTGTAGAAGCTGCCACAGCAATGTTGCTTGACCAAAACATTGAAACCTCTTTCTGGGCTGAAGCCTGTAGGACTGCTGTCTACATCCAAAATAGATGTCCTCATTCTCATCTTGACATCAAAACTCCTGAGAAGCCTTCACTGGCATAAAACCTGACATTAGTCACTTTAGGATTTTTGGTTGTCCCGTCTATATTCATGTGCCCAAGGAGAAGAGATTCAAACTTGAACCTTCCGGAAAGAAAGGGATATTTATGGGATATAGTGAAACCTCCAAAGCCTACAGGATATACATACCCGGGCAGAAACAAATTGAATTGAGCAGGGATGTTATCTTTGAAGAAGACATTGCATTCAAGAGGGCAAGAAGTTCTAGTGAGACTGAAACCTATTCCCCTAGAGTACC
This sequence comes from Sequoia sempervirens, assembly GCA_007258455.2. Taxonomy (NCBI): domain Eukaryota; kingdom Viridiplantae; phylum Streptophyta; class Pinopsida; order Cupressales; family Cupressaceae; genus Sequoia; species Sequoia sempervirens. Next base: position 82,233 of record VDFB02025268.1, read on the forward strand.
TGAAATGGAACTTGCTCCTGAGATTCAGAGGGAGCATCCTGAGGAAATGTCACATGAACTTCCTTCTACTTCAAATGAGAATACAGATGTCAACGGCAGAAAGAGACCACTTTGGGCCAAGAAGATGATCAAAGAAGCAGAGAATCATGCAGCACCCAAAGGAACGTTCAGGGAGAGCAAAAGACCCAAACGCTTCTCTAGCTATGTTGCTCTTATGAACGACATCATAAACTCCGAACCTGTCAGTGTTTCAGAAGCCTTCAGACATCAAGCATGGAAAGATGCAATGACGGAGGAATATCAGTCCATTCTAAAGAATGATGTATGGGATGTAGTGCCTAGACCAAAAGGGAAATCTGTTGTCTCTTCCAAATGGCTCTTCAAAATCAAGCATGCTGCTGATGGCAGTATAGAAAAACATAAAGCACGTTTTGTGGCAAGAGGTTTTTCTCAAAAGGAAGGCATTGATTACAAAGAAACATTTGCACCTGTTGCCCGTTACACATCAGTGAGAGCAATGTTAGCCATTGCAGCAGCTAAAGGTTGGAAGATCCATCAAATGGATGTGAAAACTGCCTTCCTAAATGGAACCATTGAAGAGGAAGTCTATCTGGAACAGCCTGAAGGTTTTGTGATACATAAACCTGACTCACATGTATGCAGACTGAAGAAAGCTCTTTATGGACTTAAACAGGCTCCCAGGGTCTGGTATGAAAGAATTGACAGCTATCTCTTGGGATTAGGATTTTCCAAGAATGAGGCCGACTCCAATCTCTACTTCAAGGTAATCAAAGGTGATATGCTAATAATTATTTTATATGTTGATGATCTGCTGATAACAAGAGAAGATCACCTCATTGCTCAAGGGAAGCAAGATCTAATTTCTGAATTTGACATGAAAGACTTGGGCATTCTACACTACTTCCTAGGTTTAGAAGTATGGCAGAAATCAGAGGGCATTATACTAAACCAAGGGAAGTATATTATTGATATTCTGAAAAGATTTGGAATGTTGGATTGTAGACCGATGTCTACACCTATGGAAACCAACCTTCACAAATTGAAAGAAGCAGCAGTAGAATCCAAGTGTGCAGATCCAACCCTTTACAGACAGATGATTGGATCCTTGATGTATCTGGTTAACACTAGACCTGATATTTGCTATGCAATGAATGTTCTCAGCCAGTTCATGTGTGAGCCAAAGGAAATTCACTTAATGGCTGTGAAACATATTTTGAGATATCTTCAAGGCACTATTGGATATGGTCTTCTTTACAAGAATGATCAACTAGATCTTCATGGGTACTCTGATTCAGATTGGGCTGGAAGTGTAACCGATCGAAAAAGCACATTAGGATGTTGCTTCAATTTAGGATCGGCTATGATCTCCTGGATTTGCAGAAAACAATCTTTAGTTGCACAGAGCTCAACAGAAGCTGAATACATTGCAGCCTCAATGGGAGCAAGAGAAGCAGTTTGGCTTCATAAATTGCTTGTGGGACTCTTTGGTGAGCCCTTGAATCCTACAATTATTCATTGTGATAATCAGAGTTGCATCAAACTCTCTGTAAATCCTGTCTTTCATGATAGATCAAAGCACATTGAGATCCCCTATCATTATGTAAGAGATATGGTGGAAAAGAAAGTAATTCAGTTGGAGTATATCAGTACAAATGATCAAACTGCAGACATTCTCACCAAGCCTCTCTCCCGAATCAAGGTGGAGCACTTCAGGAAGAAACTTGGTATGGTTGAAATGTAATTTGTTATTTATGTTTGAAATACAAATTGTTTATAAATTGTAATAATATATATAAAGATGTTTAATGTGTAAACTCTTTTGTCATGTGTGTGACTCCATGACTTTATGGGCCTACTTTCCCTGTGTGCATTATTGAAAGGTGACGATCTTTCTAACAATGAACACTTGTAATTGACATTGTAAAGTGACGACTCTACAATGATCAAACTGTCATGATAGATATCATGTGACTTGATATTATGGACATGTCATGATAGTATCTCTTATTGATATCATGGGACTTGATATCATTTGTAGATCATTATGATCCTTAAGAGATAATCATGGTGGATATTTATATCCATGGATATGCCATGAGTTATGGTAGACGTCATGTGACTTGATGTCAGTGCACATACCATAATAAGATATGATATGAAGAATGTCATGTGACTTGACAATATTGAGAAATCATACCATGTCTTAGATATCACGTGTTAAGATGATATCTCTAGTTATTTGATTTGAAATATCTTCCCTAGCTAAGAGGGAGTGTTAATGAATGATAGCGTCAGTCAGATATGGAGGACAATTGTTGTAAGCACCATCGTCATTCATACCTGATTCGAGTTTATCTTTATTTTGAAATTTCTAGAAATCATATCAAACGAATTTATGAGTATAAAATCCGAATTATATTTGATGTTATATTCTGAATCGAAATTTATATTCTCATTCGCTATTTAGTATATATGTGTTATACTAACGAATCTTTAACTGTGTTATAACCCACGCTCTAAAGAACACGTCCCATGAGTGGATGTGTCTCCACTTGTGGAGACACGTCCTCTCATGAGACGTGTCTCTTAGAGGCAGGGTTTCCTCACATACTTATGGCGAATCATTCCTTGATATGCAGACATAGAAATCGGATAATGTTCTGCATTCAGCACATTAAATATCAATAAATCTGGAAGTCGAAAATCTGTCTTAGAGTTTTGGTAGAATTCTGAAATTAAGAATACATATAGAACCCTTAGTCTCTAATTCTTGCCAGTAGATTTGTTTACAATTACAGTTGTGCTATTCCTAAGCACTTGCAAGTGTCTATTCGTTGCTAAGAAGATCGTAGAGCAAGATTTCTTCAAAAGAGGTGGGTTCTTTGAAGTTTTTGATTATTTTTTTTACAGTTTTTTTCACAAGTGAACTTCAACTCTTTTGTTTTGTTTTTTAGTTATTGTTTTGTTTTACTTTTCATTCCTCTAAATGTCTATAACACATGTTTAATTTTTTCATTTTTTTGAAATTAATTAAGTCTTTTAGTTTCAAATTCAATGAATCAATACCAAAATTTCAATATGTTGTGCCTTAGGTATTCACTATTCCGTATTACAATGGCAACCGGTACCTCCTTAGGCTCAATCCAATCTCGTTTCAAAATAAACCCAGCCTCTCCCCTTTGGAAATATGTAGAAATGGTTCAGCAACTTCCAGGTGGTGGAGGATATGTTTGGATTTGTAGTCATTGCAATGTTCAATATTCGAGCTCATACAGTCGAGTAAAAGGGCACTTGTGCGGGATCCCTGAAACAGGCATCAAAAATTGTCCAGGTGAAAACAACGAAGGCATTCCAAAAGATATAGTGTTGAAATATATTGCTGAGCAAGAAAAGGCAGACCAAAAAACAACCAGTGGTAAAACAAGCCATCCTTTGAAGAAAGGATCTCGATCCATGAAACCCCCTACACCACCTTCTTATTTTCCACCTACAGAAAGCCATCCATTTATGGACATCCCTCAAGAGCAAACCATGCCCTCTTCAAATAAAAGATCTAAGGGACCGTTGGAAGCTTCATTTCAGAATGAGGCAAGAGAGATTGCTGATCAAGACATAGCAAGATGTGTCTATGCCAATGGATTGGCATTCAATGTTGTTCGTTCACCATATTGGCAAAAAATGGTGAAATCTATTAATGAGGCTCCAAAGGGGTATAAGGGCCCAGGTTTTAAGAAGGTGCGTTGCACCTTATTGGAGAAAGATGCAAGAAATCGCCCATTGATCAATGTTATTGCTGTGTCCCCTAAAGGGGCAATGTTTTTGAGAGCAATGGATTGTGAAGGACAGGTGAAAGATGGTCCATTTATTGCTGACATCCTTTGCCAAGCTATTGAAGAAGTGGGCCATCAAAATGTTGTGCAAGTTGTAACCAACAATGCCAAACATTGTAGGGCTGCTGGGTTATTGGTTGAGGAGAAGTATCCACACATTTTTTGGACACCTTGTGCTGTCCACTCCCTCAATCTAATGCTAAAAAAAATTGGATCCAAAATTGAATGGATCAAACAGGTGTATGCCGAGGGCGAAGACATCCAAATGTTTGTCACCAACCACCATACGACGCAAGGAATATTTAGACAATTCTTTAAATTGGAGTTGTTGAAGGTAAGTTAATTCTCAATATTTTTAAATTTTTGAATTTTCTTTTAATTTTAATTTTTAAATTTTGATTTTGTATATTTAAATTATATTTTAATTTTAATTTTGATTTTCAAACAGGTTGCCGAGACCCGTTTTGCCTCCAACACAGTTTGTGTTGAGACAACTTATAAAGGTTCGTGAGGCACTATGTGCCATGGTAATCAGCCCTAATTGGGTTGTATGGAGGCAATCTAGCAATGAAAGGGCAAATAGGATCAAGCAAAGGATCCTAGATGATGGTTGGTGGGATCGTGTTGAGTATCTCATCAGTTTCACCGAGCCCATACTGAGCATGATCCTTACACTGACTTGGATAGACCTTGTTTGGGCAAAGTATATGATGGTATCGACTCAATGATTGAGAAGATGAGATCCATCATCAATGCAAAAGAGGAAGATCCTGAAGAAAAATTCTTCAAAGAGCTACAGGAAATCATGGTTGATAGATGGAACAAAATGACCACTCCCTTGCATCTTCTCGCTTTTGCATTGAGTCCCAAATATTATAGCCCTGAGATACTTTCTACTTCATCAAGAGTTGCTCCATATAGGGATGGTGAAGTGGCCCAAGGGTACAAGGCAGCAATTCGTAGAATCTTCACTAATCGTGACCAACGTGATCGAGTGAGGGCTGAGTTTATGGATTTTGCATGCTCTGGGAGTGTTGATCAGAATATGGATGCTCTTCGAGACAAGTGTAGGGTGGCTGCTCATAGTTGGTGGTACTTCCATGGGCAAGAATACATGCACCTCCAACCTATTGCAATAAAAGTTTTATCCCAAGTAAGTTTTATAATTTATATTTGTAATTTTAATTTTAATTAATAATTTTGTTTAGTTAATTTTTGTAACTCTTAACTATTTATTAATTTAATTTGGTCTTAATAGGTTGCTAGTTCATCCTCTTTTGAGAGGAATTGGAGCACAAACTCCTTCATCCACTCAATAAAACGCAATAGGCTACATTCAAAAAAGGTTGAGGACTTGGTGTATGTGCATTCAAACTTGCGCCTCCTTACACACAAACATAGTTCTTACAAAGAAGGAGACACAAGGAGGTGGGATATTGAGCCAGAGCAGCTTGACTTGGATGCTTCCACAAGTCACTTAGCTGCACTTGATATTGATGATGACTATCAGCCTGAAGCAGCTACTACTGAGCATGAGAGCAGTAGTGTTAGTGCTAGTGGCAGTGCTTGTGCGAGTGCCACTAATGCTATTTGTGGTTCTACACAAAATGTAGCATCTAATGATGCTGATGATGCTGCTTTTTTTGATGACCCATATGATTCAGACTGATCAATGATCAATAATTAATAATTATTAATGGCTGATTGTAAACAGTTGACATTTTTATGTTTGAAGTTTGAACTTTAATTTATAATTCTATATCATGACATTTGACTTTTGAGTATAAAGTGGTGGTGTATTTTTGCTATGTTATTTGACTATTAATATGGTGGTGTATTCTGAACTTAAATACTGCTGCAAATATGTATATATTTCTGATTTTTATATATTTTGTATTACCGAACCCAAACCCAAAAAAAAAAAATTCCCAAACTGGCGAACCGGGTTCTCGAACTCGAACCCGAACCCAAAACCGAACCAGTAACTTAGCTCTAAAGTACTTTTAAAAGACACTTTAATACTCCTAAAGGGAAAAGGTCACAAAAAGAAAATAACATTAAAATCCCTCAAAAGACTATAAGAGAGGGTTTGGGGTATGAGAAAAGTATCCATTTTGAAAACAAATTTCTTCTTCCCAAATTGAACAATATTCACTTTTCTCAAGGATGGAAACCCTCAAGTTGTGGATTGAGGATGAAAACCCTCCAATCCTTTCATGGTGATTACATATAAAGGTCACATTTGAGTTAAGTATTGTTGTTTCAAGTGCTTGGTTAATACTTGCATATCATCTTCATTCAAGTTTTTGAAAGGTTTACTATTGAAGTTGCTATAGTTAAGCTTCAATTTTTCGTCAATAAGTGTATGGGATTTCTATTGTTTCTTGATGGGAAAATCAAGCCATTCTAGAAGGGTGATTAATGGAGAATAGTGGGATTATTTGTTGCTGATCAAAATAGGGTTTATGGCTGCCATAAGAGAAGGTTAATTGAGGAATTGAATTCATTTTCAGTTGCTACAATGTTACTATGACTAAACCACCACTACACTATCACTACATTTGATTTTGTCAATTTTTAGAGGTAAGCATCGTTACAACAATTTATAAACAATTGGATTCAATATCGAAGTTTCTCTATCAGCCATTTCATCTCCATTTGGCCATACTTCACATTTTGGGTATTTACATTTCATGAGCTATACAATTTTGTCATGTCCCGAATTCTTCCTGATCTGGGCCAACATATTTGTGCAAGCCAGTGTTTTTTAACACTATCAAATAATTAAATTAGAGCTAGTTGTGGCCGACCAATCTTGTGGTTGGTGCCATTCTTATTTTTAAATTTAAATTTTTATTTGTTTTGTGTGTGGCCGACTTCAATTGAACTGGCGTCTTAGCTAAGTATTTATATGGGGATCTTAGATTGGATTGATCATCACGAAAATCTAGACTAAGTCTGTGCGGAGTTTGAGGGCGTAGCTTCTCAAGCTCACTCACTCAAGTGCGTAGCTCTCTAAGTAGTTTTCGTGTCAGGTTATCTCACCTAGCGAACTCTCAATTCACATTGTTTCATTCCTACAGGCTGCGACAGTGATCAAGTGAAGGTAGCGACTACATTTCACCGGCCAATCAGAGCCTCCGGCTCTGGCCGGCTCTTCTGGAGTCTAACAATAGCAACTAAGGACGTGCAAGTCATTCATGAGCATCTTTACCAGGTGATCGGAGTTTACATCGGGTCAGCATCCAAGCCTTTTATCGAATTCGAGTTAAGTCTGTGCTGTGGCATTCCGGTGGGGGTAGAGACTCTGCGTCTTCTTACATACTACTGAGATCGAGGTAGCAATATTACGCAAGGCGTGACTTTGACAGGCTTGACATCACTGCAAGGGCGGCAAGCCATAATCTACGTTCATTCACCATAGTTCGGGTCAACTAATGCTTGAAGGACCGTTCATCATCGGGCCTGAAGTTGTAAAATCAAATCTTCAGATTTGAAATAACAGATACTACATTTTGCATTCCGGATCCTATTGTGGTGTGTTTACTGTGACTGCATATATTCAATTATCAGTATTCTGTTTCATGTGTATGTTATATTTCCAGATTTTGAATATTGTATTGGAGTCTTTAGTTCCTTTTCGCATTGAATTCTGCCCTAGTATATTACAAATTTGCTTTCCAACTGTTTAACAGAATATATATTTCTAGATGGTGGGGCAACTATTCGATATAATTCTTGGAATCAAAATAGAAGAGGATCCACTGCTTATCATTCTTATTGGAAACATCTGTGTGGTTCACCATTAGATTACCTTGGATTGTAAGTCTAGATGGCAATGCCACCAAGACTGTTTTAATTATTTAAATAGTTTGTAATACATACATTATAGAGTTGTACAGCTTGTCTCCAGTAAGTTAATATCCCATCCATTGTATGCTCTCACCTTGCCCGTATCAAGAACTTGGTGGTCAAAGTGCAGGGATTTTGCATTTCATAAATATTTTAAAAAAATATTAGCTGGGAACATTACATTGTATCCAAGTTTATGGCCTTTCCAAAAGAATCACATTAGAAATATATTCAGGGAACATTAAATCTTGGATTAGAATTCTCAAAGGTGAAAGAATGAAGATTTGGTTACAGTGATTCAGACTAGACAAGACAAACTGAGGATAGGAAATCTACATCAAGATATTATCGAATGCTTCAATCTTGGTTCAACAATAATTTCATGGAGCAGCAAAAGACAAGCTATAGTGGTAACTTTTTTCAACAGAAGTTAAAGACAAAGATGTTATCAATGCCAAATGTGAATTGGTCTAGCTAAAATGATTACTCAAAGATTTGAACTATACATAGTGCAATCCAATTGTATTACGTTGTGATAATCGAAGTGTAATAAAATTGGCAAAGAATCCTGTATTTCAAGCCAAAGGAATTGAGTTGCAATATTGTCCCAGTTCAAAACAAACAACTGACATCTTCACCAAGCCACTGAGTAAAGGCGAGTTTTTTTCCCTTTAAAGAACTTCTTAGTTTGCATACTAGAAAATAAACATTAAGAGCAGATGTAAGAACATAATATTTATTTTATGTAATTAGTCTAAGGACTTCAAGAACCTTCATTTTCATATATATGGGAATTGATACATCCCGACACGGAGATGGCATGTGAAGTTTTGCACAAATCTAGGCGCTACATGGCAGGCCTATAAGGGTGTCTTCTCTCACAGCCCCTGTGGCACTAAAAATCGTTCTTCCTTGCGTGTCTTTGTTAGTGTTATATTCTTTGTCTTAGCGGTTAGATCTATGATATTTTGTGTGCTTTGTTTTGTTCTTGGCACTGGTTCTACCTTTGGCATGTTTGGTCTATGGTCTCAAAGGATTTTTTTGTTGCTGATGTTGGGTGGGGTGCTACTTCCACACTAATTTAAATCTTTGACACCATTTGCATAGAGCTTTAGTGGTCACTGCCTACATGGCAGTCTTTGGGGATCCAAAGGACCCCTCGAACTTGTCCTTCAAAGATGTTATAAGCAAAGAAGAGTCATCTTCGACTAGACTTGAACATGCAGTTAATTTTCTCTCACATGCAACAAAGGAATCTAAAAATGCTTTGCCTTCAAGATTTCATCCATGACCCAATGGACGCCTAGAGAAATGCAAAGATCGTCATCTTGTTGTAATCAATCCTCTTGCCATAGCCAAGGAAGTCCTTTATTTATTGAAGCATGCATTAATTTGCAAGTTCATGGATCTCCGTATTTCCATGGCTTTTTTGGAGTCATGGGTCAGGAAGAATTGAAATCCTGAGGGCAATATGGAAATCATTTTAGCTGTGAACAGGTATTTTTTTGTTGTATTTTCTCAAATGGAAAATTAAAACACGGTTTTTGAAGGGGTTTCATATTTTCACAACCACAAGGTTGTTTATCAAACCCTAGCATGTAGGGTTTGACCCTATGGATGATCTCTCATCTAAGATTTCAGTTTGGGTTCACCTCCCCCAACTTGATACAATTTTGGTGTCAAGATATTCTACATGCAATTGCAATGGTTATCGTAAAACCATTGGGTCCTTCTCACCAAACTTGATAGAAATTTTGTTACCTTTGCTCAGATTTGCATTGAAATTAATCTAAACAATCCACTTCTAAACTCAATGGAGATTAGATTGGGTAATTTGAATTGGATTCAGCAGGTTGATTATGAAGTTATTCCTTTCCAATGTCATGCATGTCATGAATATGGTCATCTTTAGAGGAATTTCCTTAAGTTGGACCCTAAATCCCACGAGTCCCCTCCTGCAAAGTAGGTGTCCAGTCTTAAAGAAAAAGGTAAGGCTCATGTTCAAGCTGAGATGCCAAATTCAAATGAATTTGTTCCTGTGAAAACTAGGTCAAAGGCAAGGACTACAAATCAACGGAGTGAAGTGGCTTCCAAAGCAGCCTTTAGTAACGGGTTTGATGTCCTTGAAAGTTTTGAGGGTATGGATTCAATGGATCATAATATCATCACGAATGGACATGAATTAAGCATTTCTAACTCTAGTATGCCCAATTTCTTTGTTCACGTATCAGTGTTGAAATTGTTGGTAGATGTACAAGATGTAGAAGCTCCTACTAAGAAAGAGGTTGGGATTCAAGGGGCCTAAGAGATACCTACAAAAGGGGTGGTCTTAGTTCTTGGGAAAGAACCCCAATTGGAGGCAATTGAAGGCAATGTTGTGTCCACCCCTATGCAAAACCTAGGGAAAAAAGAAGCTACTTGTGTATTAGGTTTGCAACATAAAAACATCAAGAAAGGAAGTACGGAGAAGGTTGTCAAGGCAAGTTGATGGGGGAATCCTTGGTGGAAGCAGGGGTCATTAAGACACTTGACTCTCACTTTTCTAATCCCCCAAAATGATTGCGCTATCATGGAATGCTAGGGCTTTGAGCAACATCCCTTGGCAAAAGGTTGCTCAAGATCTTATTTGTGATCATAGGCCATATATAATTTTTATTCATGAAACTAAGCTCTCAGTTGAAGACATGGTAAGCATTTCTACCAAGATCTGGAAAGGGGTCAATGTATTTGCATAGGTGCTCAGGGCTCTACTAAAGGACTAGCATGTTTTTGGGATCCTCAAAAAATTACTCCCTCTTGGTGGTTAGAAAAAAAAAGCTTGATCTTGACGGTTGCCTCCTACTTTAGATCTGGAGAATCTCTACTTCTCACCAATGTTTATATTCTTGATTTTCCAGGTAAGGTTTTACTCTAGTCCCATATCAGATTTATTCGTTCTATTGTTCACTCACTCCCTTGGGTTTTAGCAGGTGATTTTGATTCTATAGTTAGCTTGAATGAGAAGAGAGGGGAGAATGTGAGTCTTGGCCCTTCTTCGGCTTTATTGAGAAATAACATTTCATTTCTCAACTTGGTGGATGTGGTGCCAAGAAATGGAACCTTCACTTGGAATAATCATAGATGTGGAAAGGATTCTATCTCTGAGGGGTTGGACAAATTTCTCGTCTCAAAATTGTAAATTAGTAATAACTGGACTACTTATTCTAAAATTTTGGGTTGGAGGGGGTTTGATCATTGGCCTATTAAGCTCTATTCTTCCATTCTCTCTATCCCAAAGAATGCTCCTTTCAAATTCTAACTTATGTGGTCATGAAACGTTGATCTGTACAAGCTCATGGAGATTTGGTGGAGAGATGGGAAGTTGGCTACTAGTACGGCTCTGTATGCCTTTTCAAGAGGCTTCAGTATATCAAATTCAAGTTGAAAAGATGGAGTTGTTCCTCTTTTGGAAAAAAAATTCATATCAAAAAATGTCTACAAGCAAAGCTAGAGGGAATTACTTTTTAGATTAAGGATGAAGGTTTGTCCGAGGAGCTCCTAAAGGAGGAATCTATTTGCTCCAAAGAACTGTCAAAGTGGGAACTTCGTGAAGAGATTTTTTGCAAATAGAAATCCAGGATAAGTTGGCTTCATGAAGGTGATAAGAACACTTCTTCCACAACCCAATGAAGGACTGCAAATGTGGCAAATCCTTCATCTCCATCACTTCTTCTCGAAACAACTAAATTCTTTTCTAGATATTTCTCAAGAAGTTGTTAAGACACTTTTCCTCACTTTTTTTTGAATTGGGGACCCAAGATTTGATTAGCAAGAGAATCATCCTTGATTGCATTCGTCCCATGGTCTCTAAAGAAATGAACAATTCTCTCATGAAGCCTATCTCTTTAGAGGAGGTGGAGTCTGTTGTTTTCCAGATGAAGAAAGGCAAGGCACCTAAGCCAAATAGCTTTCCTATAGAATTTTTCTTGAGTTTTGGGAAATTTTAAAGAGCGACTTGGTTGAAGTTGATCGTGAGTCTCAGACGAATAAACTGATGCTTAAGGCAATCAACTCCACTTTCTTGGTGCTTATTCCTAAAAAAGGAGCTTCTTCCTTGGATTATTTTCATCCTATTGTGCTTTGAAATGTCACTTTTAAGATAATCACTAGAATTATTGCGAGATATTTGAAGAAGTGCTTTAAGCCTTTAACCCCTTGATCTCTCCCGAGCAAGGTGGTCTTGTGTTGGCACACCAAATTTTAGACAAAATTGTGGTGGTAGTTGAGGCTATTCACTCTATGCACAATTCTAAGGAGAAAGCTATGTTCATTAAGCTTGATATGTCTAAGGCTTGTGACAAAGTCAATTGGGATTTTCTTTGAAATATTTTATTGGCTTTTGGTTTTTGTTCCAATTGGGTTGATTGGATCATGAGTTGCTTGACATCAGCTTCTTTTTCTATGTTGATTAATGGAATCCCCTCTGCCTTATTTTTTCAACTTCTAGAGGGCTTCGACAAGGAGATCCTTTATCTCCTTATTTGTTTATCTTGATAGTTGAAGACCTAGGATGTTTGTTGAAGCAATATAAAGGGTTAGGTCTCATTCAAGGATCCTCAATCTCATCTCCTGTTTGTGGATGATACTGATCTTATGGGTTTGGCTAGGATAGGGGAGGCTGCTAATTTCATAAAAGTGCTTGATGTCTACATTTCTACCTCGGTTTAATGGATTAATGAAGAAAAATCAAGCATATTCTATTTCAATACTCTGGAGCATATTCAACATAGAATTGCAAACATTCTTCACTTCCAAATTGGCTCTTAACCTATGGAGTACCTAGGTATTCCCCTCTCTACTAGTAGCCTTAGAATAGTCCATTGGAAGAAAATTTTAGATCAATTCCACATGTGGGTGAGCCATTGGACTTTCTGATGGCTCTCCTTTGTTGATCATTTGACTCTTTTGAAATATATCCTGCATGCTTTACCTATCTATAGATTTCTTATATTAATTGCTCCCAAAAAAATTCTTAAGGAATTTGATGGTCCCTCCAAAAATTCCTTTGGGTTGGAAATATTGATAACTAGAAATGGAGCCTACCTAGTTGGGAGTTGGTTTGTAGCCCTTTAAAGGTTATTGGCCTTGGCTTACGACAGTCAAAGCTCAATTGCAAGGCTTTAGCTACCAAACTCTACTAGAGAAGGTGCAAATATCCTAGTAAGCCATGGGCAAGAATTCTCAACTTCAAGTACTTGGGAGGGGTCGATGATGTTGAAATTCCATAGATGGAATTGAATGTGAGAGGTTCATTAATTTGGAATACTCTAAAAAGAGGGGTTGCACTTATTAAAGATGGACTTTTCTAGATAGCTAATAAGGGTAATAGATTCTTGTTTTGGGGTGACTCTTTGGACAATCATCCCCTTATTCTTTCTTCCTTTCCATAGCTTCATTCTCTCAGTGACATTTTCCTAGATGTTGGGTGGTCCAAAGTTGCTTATTTTAAGCAATCCGTGACTGGGAATTCTCTGGACCTTCAGGCGGAAAAGAACACTTGGGACAGGCTGGGTTCTGGAGGACAAGAATGGGGTGTGGACATGGGACATGGACTGGTCAGCTAAGTGGCAAACAGCAGAAGGGAGGTTTCAAAAGGAACCCTCTTTCTTCCTCTGATGGGAGGCCTTCTGTCAATTGTTTTCATCCTATCCTATAACAGGCTCTTGGGACTGGAGACCAGGCAGCTTGTGTGGGAAGACTCAAACCTCTGCTGCTGCTCAGGCTACATGGATTTCAGGCCTCTTTGTGACAAAATGGCTAGAACATAATCGTCATATTTTTCAAGGGTGCCAGAGTAGTGCACTACAAGTGTGGCTTAAGATCAAAAGTACGATCAAAGAAACTATAGAAGCTAAATTTTCTTCGGATGATGCACTTACCTCATCTATTCTACGCCTTGTTAAGCTTTTGGAATTATCTCTTCCGTCTTCCCCTCAAGTTAGGCCTAGAATAGAGTTTAGACTTCTACAAGGGTGAATAGATCTCGAAGGTGGGTCCCTCCTTGTGGTTTTTTAAAAATCAGCACAGATGGTTCTTCTCAAGGTAATCCTGGTGTAGGCCATGATAATAGAGGATTGGTCCAATCTCTATTCTCTACTCATATGGGAAAGCACTCTAATAATCAAATGGAAGCTTGGGCACTTCTTCGGGCTTTGGTTCACGCTGGTTGGAGAAAAATTGTTTGTGAAACAAATTCTTTGATTTTGATCTCCCTTCTAAACAAAAAGAAATTTCAAGAGTCATCCTAGTGATCAATGTTGGTAGCTAAGCAAATTCTTAATCTAGCCACAAACTTCAATTCTATTTATTTTGTCCATGTTCCTAGAGAATGGAATAAGGTCGCTGATTGTTTAAGCTAAATGGGCCTCTAAGGGTCCAGATAGTTGGGATGTGAGAGATTGGGCTGATTTGTCTCAAGAGAAGGCTCGGCAGTTTCTCAAGCTGATTCATGAAGACCAAAGAGATTGAGTGTTGCTAGAGGGGGTTCGAGAAGCTTGGTTTTGGTGGGTTTTATGGTTTCTATGTGTCTTTTGTTGTTTTGTTCTATGAGTACCCTTGGTGGACTCTTCTTCTAGAGCTGACCATTCTGCCAATTGCTATCTGGAAGTCTATATGGTTCTCATGTAGTTGAATTTCTTTGATTAATATATTTTCTTTTTTCCAAAAAAAAAAAAAAAAAATTCTAGGGACTTCAAGGATACTGTGTCATATTCCTCCTTTATGCTGATGTGTGACACTTGGCACCTTTAAATTAAGTGACTCATGTCCTGTCACTTGTCATACATGCAAGGGATGCACCTTATATATAAATATGTAAGGTTCTTTCATATCCATTGAATAATTAGAATCTCCTTTTATCTGCTTTCATTCTGTAACTTTTTTCTGAATTTTTTCAACAATATATAAAACTTGATGAGGAGCAAAACCAATTCCAAAGCATGTCATTTACTCTAAATTTGTGCCATTAATACATTCGTTGGCATATATTGACTCTTGTGCCTGGCATATATGCTCCTAACTGTAGTTTAGAAGAAACACGATTACGAAAAATGTTACAAGCATGATATTGTCATCTTAAAAAACACAAATTTGAGTAAATGTGCTTTTGGAAGTATTGATCCATTTGACATGTATTATGATATGTTAGCATTAATGTATTAAAAAATGAACCACTCTTGTTTTCTCAAAAAGAGAATAAATATGTACTTCCATTTATGGATGATCACACATCATAAGAAAAGGTAATACATTATCCATTGCCAAACTAGTTTGAAGAGTTTATAAGCTCTTGTTGGTTTTAATGCCATATGTATTATGTACATTGCACAGCTAGTAGGTTACAGTATGCACATAACTATGACTCTTCAAAACTGCTACTCTTACCTTGCCTCCTTGAAGCCATGGGTTTGGAAATGATGTTGCAGCATGTATTTATTGTGATTATCTTCATAGTGCGTTGTCATTTAGTCTATCAATATACATGCATCATGATTATTATTTTTAAATGAATCTATGGTTTTTGCATGCCCTTAGTATCAATGTCTTCCTCCTGCTGGGAAAGAAATGCACATCTTTTAGGAAGTCGTGAATCTTTGCTTGACAGGCACAGCCAAATTCTTTATGAAACTATAAAACCCTCCTAATTGGAATGAAAAATTATACCCACAAAATGTCACCCTACATCTAGACTTCCAAAGAAAACCTATTGTAGATGGCCTTTACATGTTATAGCTATTTACAGATGTACCTGTTGTGACCTTTTCACACATCACCCTATCCAAAATGGGGACCCCCTAATTTTTGGTCCGTTTTGGTCTTTTGGCTTTGGTTTTGGGTGGTTTTGCGGCTGTCTCTCTTTGTTCTTTCTATCTTTCTAGGGGTATACCTATCTTTTGACCCAATCTGGAATTTTGGTTAAGTTTGGAGTGCGTTTTGGCAAATTAGGATTTTTATTCTTCATTTAGGGCTATGTTACCGGGTCCTTCAGTTTAGCCCCCCGAACCCGCCAAAATACGTGTGGGTTCGGGTTCGGGTTCGGTTCGGCTCTGGGTTCACCTGGTTCTCCGTTTTCAACCCAGGTTCTCTGTGGGTCCTTCACTTCAGTTTAGCCCCCCGAACCCACCAAAATACGTGTGGGTTCGGGTTCGGGTTCGGTTCGGCTCTGGGTTCACCTGGTTCTCCGTTTTCAACCCAGGTTCTCTGTGGGTCCTTCACAGAAGGACCCACAGAGAACCCAGGTTGAAAACGGAGAACCCTGGCCGAACCCGGGGAGAACCCAGAAGGACCCAGGAGGACCCAAGCCGTCCAGCCTTAAAAAGGGCAAAAAATCAACTTAAAAACAAAAAACAAAACCCTAAAAAGTGCCCAGATTGCCTTATATTGACTTGGCCGACCAAATGAGGCTCATTTTGCAAACTCAAAAGAGCAAAAACACCATTTTTTTGCCTCCAAGCTAAAATAGTTGATTTTTGCAGGGTTTCTCTTTTTTTTCGAAGGTGAGATTGTAAGAGCTACAAAGGAGTTCAACTGATAGAAACAAGAGAGGAATAGGTGCACTAAGAAGATCAAGCAATCAAAGGTGAGTGAATCTATCCTCGGTCAAGCGCAATCGTTTGGGTGTAAAAAAAGCAGAGGATTTGGTCTATGTACACTCCAACCTTCGTCTCTTATCACATAAGAAACCTGAATACAATGAGGGTGTGTCAAAGAATTGGGATCTCACCCCTGAGTGTGCTGATTTAGATGCTACACTTGCACAACTTACCTTGGCTTCTATGGATGACAATGAGGCAACTAATGCACCTAGTGGGAGTGGCAATCCAATTGCTAGTGTTTCAAATGAAATTGAAGTTATTGAACCAATTGAGGATGATGAATTTGAAGAATAGTAATACTGAATTAAATATTGTCTTGATTGTAATTTGAATTTTCAATGTGTAATGACATTTTAAGACTTGAGTATTTACTATTTACTTTTTTGCAAATTATGAATATGATTACAGATTATATCAGGTATTACCGTATGGCGTATTTCATTGTTTCAATATTCTATGGCATTATGATCATATGGTTATAATTTTGAGCATGCTTATGAGTCTGTGGCATTATCATTATGTTTATAAATTTATATAATATATATATATATATAGTACAGCCGTACCCGAACCCGTACCCTAGGAAAAAAAAAAAATTGCCAAACCGGCGAAGCCGAACCCGAACCCGTATCTGAACCCGTACCCGAACCGGCAACTTAGATTTAGGGTAGTAAGTGCGCCAACTGTTATTCGCCAAAGCGAAGGACGATTGTTTCTCCTGATGGAAAATTGCCAATCTCATCCCTGATACCATTGGAGAGGCGTTTGGGATTCCCACTTCTGATAGGATGGTGTACAAAACAAAGGAGAGAGCTGAAAGGATGTACGCCTCCTCTTTCGAAAGATGTGTCGAGATGATAAATTCAGTTTGGATGTAGAAATCTAGGCCTCCTCGCACCAAGCTTCCCAAGCAGATTATCTCAGATGATGTGAAGCAAGAGTACTGTGATTTGATAATGATGCTCAATCAGGTGAACGGAAGCGCTCAAACATTCATCTTCGAGCCATGGATGTTTTATTACATCAGGATTGTAATGGAGGGGAAAGAATGTGTTGACTAGGAAAGGATGATAAGTGACAATCTAGATGAGCAGTTCAAGAACCTGAGAAGAACAAAAACGTTCTACATGAGCTCATATGTTATATATATGCTGGCTCAAATGACCAAGTACAAAGGGATAACTTACAAAGAGCCAATTGGGTATGGTCCTGAACAATTTAAAATCAATGAGGCTTGCCCACAATTGCACCTAAGCAGCATCGCCAACTACAAAAGGGTAAACGATGCCTTCACCATGCACATAGCGAGGACTCTTCAGCAAAGAATATCAAAAGAGGCTTAGGAGCTGATCAAAAAATACGGATATTGGTTTATCCAATTTCCAAAGTTCACCTATATTTGGCTACAGGGGTTCACGTCATATCCATATAGATTACCAAGGTACCCCACTAACAGAATGGTTATGTTAGAAGTATCTAGGCAGCTTATTGCCTATGATAAAATCCCGAAGAAGAAGAAGAAGAAAGGAGGATTAAACTTCCCGATCATTATGGGAAATTCAAATGAAGTTTGTCCTTCATTGTAGGTAGCCAGAGAAGCTGAGAATGAGCTGCAGTTCTTCCACCTTACATACCACACCAGCAGGCAAGATTTTGATCCTTTCAACAACATCAAAATGATGCAAAGTGTGGAATACAGGCACAGGGCTCATATTGAGGACTTCTGGGCTAATGCGGTAGATGATGCTAAGGTTAGGAGAAGAATGTTTACCAGGCTACCTCTGAAGATGATTAGAGAGTGCGAGATTGTTCTAGTTCCAAACCAAGTAGATGAGGACGTGAATGTAGTTCAGCCAGACTATGAGTCAGTGAGGAATACACCAGTCCCACTACCTGATTGGTCAAAACCGGAGGTCACAGACTTGAATACATTATGCATACCGGTTCTGACATTCACAAGGAGCTAGGTGGAGAGGCATGTGAATAGGCTCAAAAGTAAATCTATTACTCTCACTTACAATCTCATGGGTGACCAGAGGACACCATCAACAAGGAAAAGAAAACAGGTTGCCCAAGCTTCTAAGCCACAGAGAGAAGTACAAGTTCAGCTAATGCCTCAGAGGGCGGAAGAAGCATCACCCATACGATCGCAGACTCGGTCTTTGAGTGTGCAAGAGCTTTCACTATTTGGGATTCAGAGAAATACATCGAACAAGGAGCAAGAATTTCAGGAGGTAAACCAACCACCACTCAGGGAGCCAAATAGCCTAAGTGTCAACGCTCCTAGAAGAGAAAGCCAGCTAGAGGAGGAAGAGGAGACGGCAACAGACACTCACTTCCAACAAATGATTGAAACAGCATTAGAAGATGAAAATACTACAGGGCAAGAGGCTCGAGGTTCAAGGGAACATATTCAGCAAATCGAGACTGATGAGCCTCAACAAAATGTTGTTAGAGAAGAAGTACGAGAAGAGAAAGCAACAGAGGAGCAGCCCCTCATTATTTGTAATCCGCAACAAACGATGTCGGATTGGCTAAAGGAGAGAATGAGAAAGGATCCTGAGGAGTAGACTGAGCTGGCGATC